>VZRX01013576.1:339367-373895 GCA_013398075.1 Notiomystis cincta | reverse complement strand
AAAAAAAAAAAAGGAAAAAAAAAAAAATCAGATTTTGGAGCTCCCTCTGCTGGAAGCAGTTACTTTCCTTTGACTTTCCCTTGGAAAACCTACCACAAACACTTTAAAATCCCACCACCTTTTCAGCAATAAACTGCACATTTCACTTTACATGTGATATCAAGGAAGAAGAGATTTCTTTCCTCTCTACACAAGAAGATCAATCACACATAAACCAGTACTGCTCACTCCACAACTGGAAAAAAAAACCACAAGCAGGATTTAAGGATTGACTCTACTGACCAGGGGGATTTCTTCTGCTGGTTTTCTTCTCTTTTTTGAACATAGGAATTCATACTTACAAAGCTTCTCCTACCACAACTCTTGTCCTCTTTTCTCTCTACCAAATCAACAGGGAATCAGTAAATTACTGTTTAAAAATAAAAAGGGCATTCTCAATAACATCACTGCAGGAACAACCCTTAAAAATATCATGCTGAACACTCATGGTGGACATGCAGCAGAGCTGACACAGTTGTGCTAAGTTCACACCTAAAATCGTGTCTGTAAGTGTAACTGGGCACTGCCCCAAATGCCTGGTTTAGCTGTAGGTGCCCTGCAAGACTGACATTTTGGGATGAGAGCCTGGAGCATGTCAGAAGTGTGTCAGCTCAGGCAGGGGTGTTTTTTAAACAGCCATCTCAGAATGGGATAAGGCACGTGGTGGAAGGAGATTTCTTCTTTACCAACTGTAAAATGCATTTAAATGCCTTCCTCAACGGGGTCTTCTGTCAGTTTTTATCACCTTTGTCCTTTTTTCTTCCAGCCTTTTGTCTGCAGACAGGCAAGGCCTGGCTTCAGCTTCCCAGTGTATCAGCTGCTCTGCTCAAAGCATCACCATCTAGCTCAGTGTCTGCCTACCCAGGCTGGTGTGGGACACACTTGGCACAGCTCATTGGCAAGCCTGGAAATGCTCAACTTCACAGGGACTCTAAAAAACCCAGTATGTTCATCATCTGAGATCCAGCATCTACACATATATATGTGTGATTCTATTAATATCAAATGGATACAAACCCACCGTGGAAGAGATAAGAATTTAAAGAGCCTTCTTGGGGATGTGCACAGGTGTGTGCTTTCAGGAGACAGATCCAGGGTGAAAAGAGCTGTGTAAAAATAAGAGTCGTGGAAGCACAGAATCATGGATTGAGGTTACAAGGGCAGCACTAAAGAAAGTGAAAAATGATGTGAAAAGTGAAAAATGGGGTCAGTGAGAAGGAATTAAAGGTGGGACAGCAGAGGCAGGAAGGATCAACATCAGAGGCCAGGGAGAAGAAGGACACTGTTGTAGGGACAAAGGAAGAATGCCACCACATCTCACAGTCCCTTTCTGAGAACTCCCCCTCTCTCCCAGCATCAGCCTACAAAGAAAAGGACATGAGAAGTCACTTTTTTTTCATTTCTAGACAAGAAAAATGAGTCGTCTTATGCTTTCTAGCTTCTTGTTACTTTTCATCATTTATTCCCACAAGTACAAGCCCTCCCTTTTAATGTTAAGTTTAAATACTTTGCTGCAAACCTGAAAACTCTGTATGATAAATGTTGGTCATTAACATTATTCACTGCTATATTGTAGATACTGCCCAAGATGTAACAACACCAGCAGGTCTAACCCACTGCCAGCAGAGGCACTGCTGCTACAAATTAAAGAGAGAGTGGCTTAAATAAATATGCTACTAAACAGACCACATTCCACTTTAATAATTACATTAGACTGCTGAATTTATGTTATTTTAGTGACACTGGTTCTTTGAATATGAGATCATGTCTGATAACTTCATTTAACTTCATTTAGTTTACTCTGTTCAAGATGAGTAGCAATAGGGATGTAATCTGCAGGACAGCTGTTAAAGACTAATATTTATTTCTTGGGTACAGTTACTTGGCAGAGGATAGACTTGCAGGAGGGTCATACCACTGCTTAAGGTTAGGGGTCAATGTGCATTCATTGTAGGACTTTCATCTTTTTGTCCTTCCTCTCTCTTTAAGTATCAAAAGCAAAAGAAACATACAACTACTAAAAGTATCGCCTTGAGACTTAATCACAGGAGAAGAATAAACTCAAATAGCGAGAACAAGGATACATAAAGTGAATCAGAAGAGTGCATTTTCCCTTTAGCCAGTGCTGATTCTGCCTGGCATGCAGAGCAGCAATTGCTTCATGTCTTCAGGGTACTGTTTTCACGGCTGCTGAGCTGGGTCCATTCCTGGCTCCCCTTGGACACAGCTGGTGGCTGCAGCTGCCAGCAGCTGCTTCGGCAGACTGCAGCTTGGAGCACCACAGCACAGCCACGAGAAAGCCCCCAGGAACAAAAGGCTGCTGTTCCCAAACAGGTGGCTCTTCCCTAACCTCCCCATGTTCTATTTCCAACATACAGGCGTGGTTCAGAGAGTTACATTTTGCTGCATGGCCATTTCCTTTACATCTGGCTTTGGTAGTTACTTTGCCCTGTTCAATCAAATCTGTGGGTGGGAGGCACAGGAAACTGATCTGCCTGAGAGACTGACCTTGAAATCCATGGAAGCACAGGATTCTTTAGGCTGAAAGGTACTTTAAAGATCATCTCGGTTCCAAGCACCCTGCCATGCCAGGGACACCTTCCACTAGTCCAGGTTGCTAAAAGCCCCATCCAACCCGATCTTGAGTCCAGGTCCCTTTGTGTGGGACTGTGTTCTGCTTTGCTGCCCCTCAAAACACTGTGGGTATTCTTCAGAGAGGCCATGGCATGAGGAAGATGCCTTATTTTCAAGTTCTGCTGGGGATGACATCTGTGCAAACTCCTAACAGATCAACTGAGGCCTACACTGGTTATTTTTGAAAAGCCAGAGGAGGCAAACAAATATTGCCAGGTCAGTGGTAGATGATGTTGTTGTTATTGTTGTCATGTCCAGGGGGTAAATTCCCTGGGAGTTATATTAAGCAGAAACAGCTAAATTTGATTTATTTCTTATCAAGAATTTCCTTTCTGTTCCCTAGACACCAAAAGAAAAGGGTACCTACTTGTACACTAGAGATACTGATTAACAAAAATAAGGATTATACAGAAAGAGTGTGACAATATGTGTGACAAGAGGTGGCAAGAATTCTTTGAGGAAGTTGGTATCAGATGCTGATGTATCAGCAGCTTCTGTTTGATTACAAGTCTTGGAAGACCACACAGTGTAGAACATGCTTTGGAAGAAACCAACGGAGAGTCCACGTTGGGCAAGTCATCATCTCACATGAGAGAGAGGGGCTGTCTGCTGGCCTTTTCATTTTGGCATGTTTACTTTCCTTAAGAAACATCCAGTTCCAAGACGCTGAAAGAATATAGAGGAAAAGTATCTATTTTTAATCCAATCATTTTTGTCATCAACGCCCCAGAACTTATTGTCTGAGTGAGCATAAACTCTGTAATGCTGTCTAAAAATAAGCCCATACACAATATTTAGTACCAGAACATAATCTCTGTAGTGCAGGAAGAACATATAAACTGCTATTCTTACTGATTACATCAAGCTTTTAAAACTAAACTTAGCTGGGTTTGAGTTACTTTTCCTTCCCAGTCTATTTATCACAAGTTCTCCTCTATTCTCTCCCCAGAAGATCACCAGCCTCATCACCAGAACATCCTGCAACCTGAGCCAACAGAGAAAACATAGAGTTTTCACATCCCAAGATGTTATATGAGCTGCAGTGAAGGAAACAGGCTCCCTGTGACCTCCCCTTACAACATCATGAACGTGGAGGTTCCTAGTGGAGTCACTTTCCCCTCAATTCTCTCATCAGACCTCAGCCATATTGGGACAGATGGGCCTTTTGACACTGTTAAGTGCCAAATTTACCTCCCCCAAAAGCTAAAAATGATGGTGAGCATGTCAGGGACTGTGTAAGAATAATCTTAAGATAATCTTAATAATCACTTTATGAGGGAGTGCTCTAAACCCTGTATTTCAGGGGATTTCATAACTGAATTCCTGACAGAAGCTTGTAGTGCTGCCTTCCAGGGGTGCACATAGATTTTTCCCAGGGAATCAAGCACATGGACTAGTGAAAAAGGATGGTGGTGCATGCTAAACTCTAAACAGGACAAAGATGGGATGTCTTTGGGGCACATTCCTAGACCCAGCACATAGAAAATGCTCCCATGTCCTATAATTTGGACATAGCTGAAAGTACCTAAGTAACAGCTGCAAATTCATGTTACATGCACCTCAAAACGGTTCTTTCACATGACATTTTTTATGATTTATCTAGTCAGTTTTTCCAAATCACAGACAGAACAAGCCATCTATATGGTTGCAGAATATCAAGCTTTCTTCAGCTTTTTCTTGGTCTTATAATTGAGATAATACAATAAATACTGTAATTCTGACTGTCACTTCATTTTCTGCATGAATTTCAGCATACTGGTTTTGATTAACTTAAAATCCAGTGCCTCTGCTTCTGCTCTCTCCTAGCAAACAGACATTCCAGATCCAGAAACAGACAGTTAAATTTAATAAACATGTAATGCTCATCTCCTGTACAATTTAAACAGACACTATGACCCAATTAAGCTTTTTGGCATCACACTCTCAGTTTAGGGAGAGTGCTGGTTCTGTGGCAGTAATGGGAACCAGATATTTCTTGTATTGTTTGCCTGGTTTAGACATCTCAAATAGAACAGTTAAGAGGCTCCAACAGTGGCAGTTTGGATGAAGAAGTAAAATTAAATTAGACAGAGAGTCTATCAGTATCGACCTGGGGACACTGTGAGTTCATGAAGCAATTGTTTTTATGTAGTTTAGATTCCCCAGTATGAGTTCAGCATGTTAAGACTAAAAATAAAGATTATATCTAGATTTTTTTAAACACGTGTGTGATGTTTAGATTAAATCCCTGAAATTTCTTAATAAACTAGATAAGGTGCTTCCTATAATTAATATTTTAAAATTAGTTAGAGATCTGAAGTTAACCTATCCATCACTCATTAACTTCTAATAACAAAGCCTATTGGGAACATAATTTTAACTTGGATATATGAGGAATATGTATACAAAAAAGCACACTAATTTACTCACATTCTCAAAAGAAACCACGCTACCTTGAGTCCTGGACAGTGAGTAGAAACAGAGTTCATTGACTCAGAATGGGAATTGTTCAGTGAGTGAATAATGAACTGTTTAAAATCTGCAACTTGTGTGTCTTTGTACAAACACATGGCACGATGGGATAACCTGAATTTATGTACTGGAACACCTCTGTATCTGTAGGCACCTGTGATACATGTGCTTTCTCCCTCATCAGAAGAAGGGAAGCTCTGGAGTGACCCCAGTGGAGCACTGTCCTCTCCCAAGACAGGCTAATGCTTGTTTAGTTTGTCTTTAAGACCTTCAGTGATGACACTGCCACAGTCTCTCTATGGTCACTGACTGCTGAACTCTGCAGTGGAAGCACCTGAACAAGTTTTGCTTAGGGACCTGCTGGTGGGCAGATCTGCAATGTCCTCAGGCTTGCAGCTGGATGTGACACAGAATCACAGGCCACTGAGGCTGGAAAGGACCTCCAAGATCATCATGTCCAACATTTGACCCAATACCACCATATCAACCAGACCATGGCACTGTCATGTCCAGTCATTTCCTGAACACTTCCCTGGGCAGCCCATTCCAGTGCTTAACCACCCTTTCAGTGAAGAAACTCTTCCTGATGCCCACCCTGAACCTGCCCTGAATGTCTGGAACCTGTGCTGAAGTGTCAGGTGCAGGCAGGCTCCCCAGGCCCTGCTCCTGCTTGGGCCACACCTGAGAGCCCAAAGCAGCAGGCACAGCAGGTTCCCAGCACAGCCTGAGAGCCAGGCTTAGCCAGCAGGGTGGAGGTGCCTCTGGGAGGACCTGCCAGCAAAGAGTGAAGGCTCACTGATTGGGAAACTGCTGAGAACTTTTAAACTGAAGTTAAAAGCAATCAGGATTGTTTTACAGATACAATCCAGATGCTGGAGTTTCAGTTTACACCTCATATTAGTGCAAGGCAGAAGCCTTGATAATTCTGTCCCCAGATGCCAGAGGTGCCAGCCCAGTCATGCTGACTGTCATCACTGCTGGGTGTGTTAGGCAGGTGTGGGAGGGAGCAAACTGGCTGAATTCGGTGGAGTTTTAATCACCCACCAAACAAGCATTTGAAAGGCAGGGAAGCATTAGGGCTCAGTAACAGTCTCCTTAGCCAAAATCTTCGTGGGCCACCAGAAAAAGCTGGGAAGTGGTATATACTTCACCAGAAACCAGGAGCAAAGAAATACAAATATTACCAGGTACAGAAAGCACGTTACTATTGTCTTAACTCAGAAGAAGGAAGTTGGCAAAGACATATGGGACAGAGAATTGGCAATACCCCTCTAATGACCAGAGAAACAAAAAAGACAAATATATAAAGGACTTTCTGGCAGATATTGGTAATTTCTTATATTATAGTACTGGTAAAAGCTGTTTGATTATAACTCTGAAACTTTTGTGGGCTGCTATCAGTAAAAGAGAATAACTTTTTTTTTTCCCAGAGAGAGAAAAAGTCTCTCACCATAATATTTTAGGAGAAAGAGTTTTCAAGAGCATTCAGCTCAAACCTGGATTGCTACCAATTAAGCTAATATTAATCAGCTTAATGTTCATGCTAATGCATAAGCATATTATTGAGCAAAGGATGAGAGGTACCAAAGCCATCCTTGCCTTGGACACTGCTGACAAGCAGCTTTGAATTCTGCATTTCAGTGATAATACATTGTGCTGAGTTGGTATTTATTGTCTCTCCAGTTCCCTTTCCTGAAAGAAATATTTAAGCAGTCCATAACTATACTAGCAAAGAGATCTAGAGAAGACCGGACCAGCTCATTCCACAACAATGTGGGTTTGCAGTCTGAGATTTTGGCAGTAAAATAATTTCCAGAAAAGTTCCTCCTTGGTCAGGACAGTTTCTTGCCCTGAGCTGAGGAAGGTGTAATGCCCAAAAGTCCAGGTCTGTGTGAGTCCATGCCAGGGAGAACTGCTGAGGTACATTAAGTTTTTTGGCCTTACATAGAACCATAGAATGGTTTGGATTGGGAGATAGCTAAAATGTCATCCCAATGCCATGGGCAGGGATTATCTTCCACTAGTTCAGGTTCCTTAAAGCTCCATCCAGCTTAGCCTTGGCCACTTCCATGGAAGGGGCACCCACAACTTCTCTGGACAATCCATGCTCCCCACCCTCACAGTGAAGAAGTTTCTCCTACTATCTAATCTACATCTAATCCTCTTTCAGTTTGAAGCCATTCTCCTTGTCCTGTCACTGCTGTCCTTGTATCAAGTCTCTCTCCAGCTCTCTTGCAGCCCCCTTTAGGTACTGGAAGGGGCTCTAAGCTCTGCCCAGAGCCCTCTCTTCTCCAGACTAACAACCTGAACTCTCAGCCTGTCCTCACAGGAGAGGTGCTTCAGTCCTCTGATCATCTCTGTGGCCTCCTCTGGACCTGCTCCAAACAGGTCCACAACCTTCCTAAGCTGGGGCCCCCAGAGCTGGATGCAGCACTCCAGGTGGGGCCTCACCAGAGTGNGTGTCAGGTGCAGGCAGGCTCCCCAGGCCCTGCTCCTGCTTGGGCCACACCTGAGAGCCCAAAGCAGCAGGCACAGCAGGTTCCCAGCACAGCCTGAGAGCCAGGCTTAGCCAGCAGGGTGGAGGTGCCTCTGGGAGGACCTGCCAGCAAAGAGTGAAGGCTCACTGATTGGGAAACTGCTGAGAACTTTTAAACTGAAGTTAAAAGCAATCAGGATTGTTTTACAGATACAATCCAGATGCTGGAGTTTCAGTTTACACCTCATATTAGTGCAAGGCAGAAGCCTTGATAATTCTGTCCCCAGATGCCAGAGGTGCCAGCCCAGTCATGCTGACTGTCATCACTGCTGGGTGTGTTAGGCAGGTGTGGGAGGGAGCAAACTGGCTGAATTCGGTGGAGTTTTAATCACCCACCAAACAAGCATTTGAAAGGCAGGGAAGCATTAGGGCTCAGTAACAGTCTCCTTAGCCAAAATCTTCGTGGGCCACCAGAAAAAGCTGGGAAGTGGTATATACTTCACCAGAAACCAGGAGCAAAGAAATACAAATATTACCAGGTACAGAAAGCACGTTACTATTGTCTTAACTCAGAAGAAGGAAGTTGGCAAAGACATATGGGACAGAGAATTGGCAATACCCCTCTAATGACCAGAGAAACAAAAAAGACAAATATATAAAGGACTTTCTGGCAGATATTGGTAATTTCTTATATTATAGTACTGGTAAAAGCTGTTTGATTATAACTCTGAAACTTTTGTGGGCTGCTATCAGTAAAAGAGAATAACTTTTTTTTTTCCCAGAGAGAGAAAAAGTCTCTCACCATAATATTTTAGGAGAAAGAGTTTTCAAGAGCATTCAGCTCAAACCTGGATTGCTACCAATTAAGCTAATATTAATCAGCTTAATGTTCATGCTAATGCATAAGCATATTATTGAGCAAAGGATGAGAGGTACCAAAGCCATCCTTGCCTTGGACACTGCTGACAAGCAGCTTTGAATTCTGCATTTCAGTGATAATACATTGTGCTGAGTTGGTATTTATTGTCTCTCCAGTTCCCTTTCCTGAAAGAAATATTTAAGCAGTCCATAACTATACTAGCAAAGAGATCTAGAGAAGACCGGACCAGCTCATTCCACAACAATGTGGGTTTGCAGTCTGAGATTTTGGCAGTAAAATAATTTCCAGAAAAGTTCCTCCTTGGTCAGGACAGTTTCTTGCCCTGAGCTGAGGAAGGTGTAATGCCCAAAAGTCCAGGTCTGTGTGAGTCCATGCCAGGGAGAACTGCTGAGGTACATTAAGTTTTTTGGCCTTACATAGAACCATAGAATGGTTTGGATTGGGAGATAGCTAAAATGTCATCCCAATGCCATGGGCAGGGATTATCTTCCACTAGTTCAGGTTCCTTAAAGCTCCATCCAGCTTAGCCTTGGCCACTTCCATGGAAGGGGCACCCACAACTTCTCTGGACAATCCATGCTCCCCACCCTCACAGTGAAGAAGTTTCTCCTACTATCTAATCTACATCTAATCCTCTTTCAGTTTGAAGCCATTCTCCTTGTCCTGTCACTGCTGTCCTTGTATCAAGTCTCTCTCCAGCTCTCTTGCAGCCCCCTTTAGGTACTGGAAGGGGCTCTAAGCTCTGCCCAGAGCCCTCTCTTCTCCAGACTAACAACCTGAACTCTCAGCCTGTCCTCACAGGAGAGGTGCTTCAGTCCTCTGATCATCTCTGTGGCCTCCTCTGGACCTGCTCCAAACAGGTCCACAACCTTCCTAAGCTGGGGCCCCCAGAGCTGGATGCAGCACTCCAGGTGGGGCCTCACCAGAGTGGAAGTGAGGAGGGAGAAGCACCTCCCTCCACCTGCTGGCCACTCTTCTGGTGCAGCACATGAAGAAAGCACCCAGAGCTGACTCCATGCTCCATGTTCCTTGAGTGCACTCATAATATCGGAACTAATTCTAAAAATAAGAAAGCGTGGTGTAACCCAGGCCAGGGCACTCTGTTTAAATATCATATGTCTTAGTTTGGAAAAGAGTATTTAAGGTCAAAGTCTGTCTCTTCATCGTGGCTTACTGTTAAGTGCCATGGTTTCAGGTAACAAGGGCAGTGCTGACATGTAATATATTAAGAAAGAGTTTAGCATATCTTTTGATAAGTTGAGGTTCTTACAATTACACTATGATTATTTCTTCCAACAAACAGTGGTACTCAGAGGTCTTTAAAATGACACTTTTAGCATGTCAGGAGAGTATTCCTACCCAAGGAAATGTGATATCATTTAGCTGTTGTGATTCCTGGGACCAGGGAAGAAGCAGTGCAGACAGACACAGTGTTCAGTGACCGACAAGTATTTTTCACAACAGTCGGCTCCAAGGACGTTTCCTTCTACAAAAAAATAATTGAAATTTTGGAGCTCCCTCTGCTGGTTCTACAGCAACTTTCAGGTAACCACTTTCCCTTCTCTCCGATTGTTCATTATCATTTAAATAATTAACTCCAGGTATTGTTGTATTAAAAAAAAATAAAGTTCCTACACTGCTTATTAGAGCACGTGTCTGTGGTAGCTGATGTTCCATTGGAGAAAAATCTGACATTCCTCTAACAAAGAGAGAAAATGTTTCCTTTTCAAGTCTAGTTTCAGAAGTTGAAAATGCATAGTCCAATGCATGCAAGTGTTTAGTGGGAGCATATATCCCTATCACTCCATTTTTCCACAGATTCCTATTTTGTGTGCATTCATGTTATGGGACTGCTTTTATACATGTTAGAGTCTGCCTTACTAAGTACAGACAAGATAAACCAGGAAGCCAGCACTTGTAAAAACACTGCACAAAACAGAGCAAACTCATCCTTTATAAACCATATTTAACTGTTATTAACTGAGAATTTCCCTTCTTTTTATGCAAAAAAGTGTTCTTCCTGTCATGTATGTAAATGGCACTAAAGGGTTTCAGTTCAGAGTTTGCTGTTCTAAGATGGCTCACTGTGCCACACAACACAATCACATGGGTATTTCAGGTGCACATGTTTAAAAACCAGCCACAGAGAGAACACAGACAGCAGGAGCAGGGTTTGTCCCAGGTATGGCTCAGGTGTCATGGTCTTCATCACCTTTAAAGAGAGCTCGAGGTCCTTAACTTTAAAGGCAAAATTTCATTATATCCAAGTATCTTCTGAATGGTGTCTGAAAATAGATGGTACAATTTTCTTCCTGTTTTCTTGTAACTAACACACTGGTTTCACAGTTAAACTGGCATAAATTCCAACCAACCTGGGCTCTGCACATCAACTGTATTCTATAAAAAAATGGTTAACAGTGGAGGTATACAGCTCTCAACAGGGCTGATAAAATACTAATGAGTGAGCAATAATGTAATTACAGGAACAGCTGATTAAATCAAGATAGCACTTAACAGTATAAGGTGATTCCAAATCTAATGATTATATGAGATTATATTATTGTTTCAGTGACACCACTTAGAGGTGATTAGAGATGGAACTTTAACTTTTAACTTTTTAATAATTTAATTTACATTTATTTAATCACTAATATAGAAAAAAACCCATCTATTTTCTCTATGTTCATTGAGAGAACAGTATATTTTCAGTTCCAGTTTTCTTGAAGACAAGATTTTTTCAAAATATTAGAAAGGTACTTAATTCTGAATATTGATAATTGGATAATGGACCCATAAATACATGCTGCTGAGCTGAATCTTGTGAAGGTCATTAGAAAATTATCCCACTGAGGTCACTGGAAATATTCCTTCTGATTCTGGCAAAAACTGGAATGACCTACTAGTGATTTCCAAGTTTTCAATCTTCCCAACATTTTATGGTATATTGAAAATAATTTTGGCTTGGGTCCTTGTTATTTATTTAAACAAGGAAAAGATCTTTAAGTGATGCTGTTAATCACCAGCTATAGAGTATAGCAGAGACATCAGCCATAAATGTTCAGAAACTATGAGCCAGACACTGTAAAAAGTATTTTTTACCAAAAAAGTTAACCTGCCGTAGTTTAGGGGAAATTTGTTCTACCTCTGACTACAAAAGTTTCTGAGGTCAATCTATGATCCAAAAGAACCTCTTAAAAATCCTGGCATACAGACCTTTGCATTTAAAGGCACTTCTACACTTCCACATTGCCATGACAGTGGGAATGGAGTAAAGCTGCTGTCCCACTGGTAGTGTTGAGTGGGAGTGAAGCTGATGAAGCTGCACGATTCCTGCAAGCAGAGCTGTGCTTCCACACCACTGAAATGGACTAGAAGCAGAGCTGCAGGTGCAGCTGCTCAAGGTGCTGACTGCCTCTCTAATGCTGAAGCTACAGAAGTGTTACTTTTCTTCCTTGTTGTTCTGTTCTGACAGATGAACAGTGGCTTGTGGTGAGTAGGTGCCTTGAATGGAGAAAGAGAACCTTTCCTGAGAAAGACAAGTAACATTTCTGGGAAAATGTGGTGCACTCACCTAGGATTTGGCAATGAAGATAAGCAACATAAGGATGCTGCTGAACACAGAAGATGACTACATCAGGGAAATGGCAGCTCCCACTCTTCTTCACCCCTGCTTTCAGTTGCCAGGGAGGACAGAGTTAGAATAATGTTGACAGCAGTAAAGGATGATTTGGAACTTGGTACCTGCTATTCAGAAGGTGCCAACACCTTGTGAGTGATCATGGTCACGTAGGTATTGCTTGTAAGAGCTTTTCTGCTGGGGACTGTGATGACACATACTTCTTCCCTTGCCTTTTTACATGTGGTAACTCTCTCATGACTACTGAATTCAAATTAGAAAATGTTACTGATTGAAAAGTCACTGCCCCGAAGGACATCTCTTCTAAACTGCATTGCAACAATACATCTTATTTGTACAATAATCTGCTTTTTTAAACAATATGCCCTTGTTATGCATATATTGTAGTGTATGAAGCTATACAATTATATATATATAAATATTGTATGCACAATTGTAATTGCACATATTGGCTCAGAATACTCAAACTGGACAAAAAGCACAGTTTCACTTTTTTCTAAAATAGCTGTGCTCCTTATTGAGTAAAGGACAATGTTATTCCTTGGAACTATGAACATTCTTCTGTCTAACAGGAAGGAAAGTATGGATAAGCAAAGGCACACCAGATACCTAAGGGAGATGACATAACTATTATTCATTATTAATGCAGCTATTGCCTCATTCACATGAAATACAGAGCACTTAATACTCTATCTACCTCATCTTCCCATCAATAAATACATTCTCTCTAGAATGGGATATTATATATTCTCAGCTGGGACATGTCTTCACATGGAATCCACTAATCAGAAGTTTCCATTCAGTTTGACTTTGCCCTGTCTTTGGCTTTAGCTCACTTGGTTTTGTAATCCTGGTGCACATCACATTACGATATTTAACCCATTAACCAAAGTATCTAACAAGAATCAAAACATTCAGACCACTTAAGAATAACATCAACAAGAAGCAAACTCAGCTGTGCTGGGTTTTCTTCTGCTTGCCAGTTATTTAGAATGAAAAGCAGCATATGAAGGAGAATTAGACTGGCTGGAGGTCAGCATAAGAACGTGTTAGCAGAGTAGCTCAGCCTCATGGCACACACCCCCTTTTCAGTGCAACTTCTGCCACATGTTTTGTGGCATGTTTAAAACTTTCATACTGCTGGAAAGAACTGAAGGCTGGTTTTGCAAGATGTCTACATGGCAAGGGATTCCTATTCTAGGTTGTTTTACAAGCTTAAGCACTATGTATGTGCCCCAGAAATGCCTTAAATAGGATGGGCAACACTTCCCAGGGGAGCTTTGGAGGGAGCTGCACGAACATTGCAGGACCAGGCAGTGACAACAGTCCTGAGTCTCAGAGAAAGAAGGCAGCAAGTGTCTGGGAGGAAGGGATGGATGTGAGGAGGCACCTCTAGGGGAGGGTGAGGAACCAGTGGCAGCAGTCACAGGCGTGTCTGAGAAGGTCTGACAATGGTCTCCAGCCAGACTGGACTATAAGAAGGACATAAAGCACAACTTTGTCTTCCTAAGTACTGCCAGATCCTGAAAGATAACAAATACCCACATCTTCTGCTGTCTCTATAAAGAATTTCAGGTGATCCTAAAGAATCAGAGCAGATCAGGTGTAACTTAATAGTGTAACTGTTTAAATTAAAAAAAGTCAAAAATATTAGAAGAAAAATGGGTATAAAATCAGCTGCTTTCTGTCTTAGTGCTTTTTCATTTTGGGGAAGTTTCACATAAATGTCTCTGGATTGCAGTCTTAAATGTCAGCTTTGCAGTGATGCTTCAATGAACAGGTGACAAATACTAGATTGCTTCATCCTGAGACTCATCTACAAGTGAGGTAACCAATAAGCAAAGAGATGAATTAAGGTGAAATGAAAGGATCACAAAAAAGATTTTTTTTAAAAAATGAAGGAATTTAAAAAAAAACCAAACAACCAAACAGGAAAAAAACCCAGTAGAGATCTGGAAATAACTTGTGGCTGTATAACCAGGAACAGCCTTGTAGTTTGTCATCTTATAAAGACTGTGGTCAGTAGCATCCAACCCAGAAAAGAAGCCTGAGGCATGTGTGATAGCCTGTTTCTGTAAGTGGGAAGTAGAAAGGAAGACTCCTTAGGAAGCCTCCTTCAGCAGGACTTTCCAGCTACGAAAGAGGTGAGGAGACAAGTCATCAGAGAGGTCTGCACATCAACCAGTGAAGTATGTAATCACAGAGAACAATTACTCACAGCTTCCTCTTCCCAAGAACTGGCAAATGAGAAGTGATTCAGGTACTAAGCAGAGCTACCTCATGACAGTCTGAAATATCATACCTACTAATTCAGAGGGGTGTGGGTCTCAAGTCTTGGTTTAGCCAAGGCTGTGCCTTTCTCAGTAGAAGTACGATGCATGCAGCAGGATTGAAAAAAATATGATGAAGCATTTTCTTTCTTTTTACACAAAAATATAATTTATACATAATTAAATAATTATATTTTGCTCTTTTGACTCATCAGCATGTCTGCACAGGCTGTTCAGAACACCTCTGGGATGTGACCTTGTCCCACAATCTGGTTTTAGCCAAGGCAATGGAGTCTGGCCAGTGAGTATCTAACAGCATTTCACTGCTGCTCACACAGGAGGCCTGACCAACACACTGCTAGGAGCAGTGGCTTCTGAAGTTTGGTTCAATTGGATTTTAAGACAGCAACATATATATTCACCTTCCATGAACACAGCTTAATAAAATATGAGTGTATTCAATAATAATTGATTTGATAGACCACAGACTCAGAGAGACAAGTATTAAAACATGGAGATAATGGCTCAGTGTGTGGCCAGGAAGACAGGCTGGCAGGAAGTGACTCATCTGCCCCTTGACTGCACAAAGTACTCAGAGAGAAAATTTATCTCTAGCTTAGCACAGAAGACTGCCAATGCCATAGGGCTTTAAATTCTCCAATCACTGGGCTATTGTAGCTTTCAAAAAACAGTCAAACTTGCGATTGTTTGTGGGGGAAGTTGTTTAACAAAGGCAAAGGAAAGAATTTAGCAATGTTCCCTGCCAAATCACTGATAAATGGGTTCTGTAGCAATGGCAGCAGTGAGGGAGAGAGTAAATCAGCAGCAGGTATTATTTTCTTATTACTGTGAGCTCCTCATTTATCTTGGATGCTCTGAATTCATGCTATGAATCAGAATCAATACCACAACAGTAGTATTTCAACTGGTCTGGTAGAGAACAATCTCAGGAGTATCTGCTTTTCCAAATGTATTCTTTGATTACTTACCTCACACACTTGGGTGAGTAGGACCTGTTTGCAGACAGTTTGAAAAGGCAACAGTACTTTTCTTCTGATAGTATAGAAAAGATTTGCCTTTCTGCAAGCTCAGTGGAATGTCCCTGAGCCTCCTTATCTCTGCTTCTAATTAGGAAACAAGGCCTAAGTGGCCTTCTAGGCATGGTGACATCAGAGTGACTGATTTTTTCAGTCTCCTTCTTTGATTCTTTTGGGCTTTTGTTCCATTTCTCATGTTACACAAAAAGGAGAAGCAGGTTCCTAAAATCTCAAAACCCTCTGCTCAATAAAGACTCACCATTCCATTTCATAATGTAATACACTGGCTACTTCTAATTGGGGGAGTCTGAAAACTTTCTTTTTTATTGATATACTATCTAGCATATTAGCCCTCAAAAATGAATCACCAGTAAGACACTACCAAAAATGGTAAATTCACTCTACCTAAATTCTACAGTCTATGTTTGGATTTAGCTGCCTAAAGTGCCAACCATGCTCTTTCCAGAAAGCCTGGAAAATCTCCAGGGCATTATCAAACTTTTCCTGATGTGCTCAAACACATTGGAAGGGTTGGAAGCTTGGCTAATAAAGACAGTAGCTACGTTCTGGCTTTGCACTGGCCAGCCAGTAACATCCACCAAACCAAAGAGCTAGGAAAGAGGATTCCTGACTGTAAATGAGTCACCATGCTAGGGGCTGATGGAAAAAAATTCAAGTAGGAAGACCATCACAAATGTTCCTAGCTCCAGAATTCTTGACCCTTCTTTCAGTGCAGACACAGCACTGTAGGACACGTCTGATTTTCATGGGCAGTTGGTCATGGGTGCGGGTCACCCTCACCCTGGCACAGGTGTGAGAAGGAACAGGATAGGGTATCTGTGCTTTGGGAGGGGTGGATAAATTCCACTTGTTTGGGTCGATGTCACGTTTCCAGTGAAGGAACTACCACACAATCCGTCTGGACAGCAATGTTTCTGCCATTTTGCCAAACTCTTAGCAGTAAGCCAACTGCTATCCTTAGTGCTCTCATGATTTCACTGTACCACTCTGAAGTACTTGGGCCTCACACTCCCTCAATTCTCTGAAATTCTGCACTATTTTAAATCACTTGCTTTCAAGTGAGATACTTCTAAGCAAATCAAGAGAGAATCAGATCTTTCTGCAAGCAAGTGTCCCAAGGGATTTACTGTGCTGTAAGCAACCACTCTATTCTCTGTTTACCTTGCAGGTAATAACAAGAATATTCTGTGGAGAATTCAAACACAGAAGAAACATACCAGGCAAGTCACTAGAAGAAAATTAAGGCTTACCTTTCTCTGTAAACATGGAACGCACCACTAGATTAACTTCCCATTAGACAAATGAATGACACAGGATGCAGCATGCTGCAGAAGACAAACTGCATATCAGAGGCAGTAAGACTCTAATCATAATTAAAATATCCAAGTAAACACTATCTGACTCAGAACCAAGCTACACTAGGGGAGCTCTTCACTGTGCTGCTTGGTTTGAAGTGTAGTTTATCTGCCCGGGCTTAATGCCTGCATTAAAGTTACCCTGGTTACTGACAACTCCCATTCAATCACCTGAAATTCGTTGTCTCTGCAGTGGGAAACTGTGTGTTTATTACAGAGTTGGGTTTTGATAAAATGACCCAGGATACAGACACAGATACCTGAACCAGTGTACTTAAAACTGAAATTAAAAAATAAAAAGCTCTCAATCCCTGTTTTCAACATCAGCCAGGACAAGGAGCATAGAAATCAGAGATGAAGCAAAATTGTCATGATACTGATAATACAGAAACACCATAGCATGATGATAGACCACAATATTTGTAACTATGCTAAGACAAATAGCACATACAGATGAACAAAATATAATGACATAGCTTGAGCACCATCATTTTTCTGAAGTGGCACAGTCACTTGGAAGGATAATCTGAATCACGCTGAGTTCTAACCGTTACATGAAATAAAGGATAAAGTCAATTAAGCCTGCTCCTCTGCAAGATCACTCACTCTGGATACACAAACATAGCTATACAAGTCTTTAGGGTTTATCAGTTCAATCAAAACAGTGAACTGAGATAAACAGTCTTGGGAAGAGTTTACAAAACTAAAAGCCAAATCAGGCCTGCAGCACAGGCAGTCCTTGCTTATGTATGTGGCCCTTAAAGAAGGTACACTCACAGGTCTGGGATGATTCTATGAATTGCTTGGAAAACCATGGATAGAAGTGATAGAAGGGTGAAGATTCAGAAGAACTGCATGTTAAGCAATTGGGAAGACATCCATGTCATGTGCTTGGGTTTTTCCTAACCTCTTCATCCCAATCAAAATCTAATGTAGCATCATCCAGCTCTGCTATGGAGAAGAGAGATGTCTTTGTGACCGCGCTGGCTTTACTAGAATTTCCCAATGCAAAACTCTTCCTTTTGCTAGGATTGCTCACATGCACCTTCAGTGGTGGGCTGTGGCTTTCCTTGGTGTCATTCTTAATGGCAGGTGAGGTTTCTGATTTTGCCTCAGGACGTGATACAAAGGAGAACGTCGACAGCTTGGCTAATGTGCTGGAGCGCACCTTCCCTGTGCTTGGACCACCAAGCTTCTCCTCTCCCTCCCTTTTCTTCTCAGTGGCTGGAGGTGACACAGCATCAAAACTGACATCAGAGCATATTGCTGCACTTTCTCTGATCTCTTTCCCTAAGATCTGACTCTGCTGCTCTTTTTTCCCTTTATTATCAATTGATCCTTTTTCCAAACTACATTTCCCTAAGCGAGTCAGTGTCATCTTGCTTTTCTCAGGTGGGCAGCATTCTTCTGGAAACTGCTCTCCCTGGAGCTGCTCTCCTGGCTTAAAAATAGTTTCATTCTGAAAAAGAGAAAATTCTTCATTTGTCTTCTCTGAAGAATGACCAAGCTTTGTCCTTGGTCTGAAAGAAAATTTAGCTAGTTTAGCAGCTGGGGGACTTTCACTTTCTTGCTCATGGGAACTTACTACCTTCATTTCCTTCACTACTTGATCTTTACTTCTTTTTCTCGTGGGAACTGCTGCACTTTTTGCTGCTACTGATATGCTGTTCTCTTCTCCTAGCACAGAATCTGCATGGCTTGAAAGATCTGGCAGGCCAGAGGCAGGTAGTGCTGAAGGAAGGGCCTTTGCCTCGGGGTCCTGCGTGCTTGTAAAGAATCCATGTGACTTCTCCCTGTGCAGCCTCTGCCAGCTTCTAGAAGCATGATGTCTAATAACTGAATCCTGCATGCCAGCACTTGGTGCCAGGTCTGCAATATTATCTTCTGCAGAAGAACAGTGGTGTTCTTCAGTCCTTTTCCTGCTTAACTTGGAAACTTTGTCCTTTTGTTTCAGAGGAGTGTGCAGATCCACATCTGCTAGTGACTCTCTTACTCCATTTTGCTTCCTTGGTAATGAAGCAGATCTTTCCTCAGAACTTGAGGTTTTTGAAGCCAAGTTATTTGGAGGTATCTTGGGCACTGGAGACTCCCTCTGCAAATTTTCTTCAGCATCAATGCTGCTCTCTTCCACACTGTCAAACCATGCCAGGCTGTTTGTATTTTTGTTATTGCCATGTGCTGGGGTGCATGAGGGTTCTAGATGAATATTCCCTTCAGAGCTGCCTTCAAGCAAAGGTGTCTGTGGCCCAGAGTTATCCCCTTCTTGATCTGAAGGTTCTGACTGAGACCTTTGCTTTGACTGCCCAAATGCATCCTCATTCAAGCACCTTGTGGTAGTACTGAAATTTGTTTCTTCAGGCTGCTGCTGGCATGAATTTTCCTTTTGCAATCTATACAATGAAAAAAAAATTAAACAATAGTAAATTAATTTTCTTCCTTTCTCTTTCTTCATTGCACCAGTGATACATAATATGCATGACTGGTGGAAAGCTAAAAAATAATGTAGGTCACAAAAGTATATTACTAAGTTTCACATACAGCTCTGAAAGCTGGTGTTGCAGTCTGTGATCTTTCAGCACCTTTGACAGGAAGTAGCAGAATTTAGTGTCCCCAGTAGAAGACAGGTAGATGGACAGAGAAAGTAACCACCTAAACAGCATTTCCTTGGGAAACCAAACTGAGAAAAATAAAAACTAAACAAAGAGCATTGCACTACTTACAACCATTGCTAGAATCCCTTAGCAATGTTACGTATTCTGTAAGTCTATCTTGTAGAACAGGAACCTAATTAAATCTTATCCTGAGCCAGATAAAGTCTCAAATGAGTTACTGGAATGGAAAACCTAGGTATTACTTGGAATAGTGGTTGTTGTTGGGTTTCTCTCATAATCACTATATACTCAACATGGCAAAAACGTGATAGAACAAAAGCATCTCAAATCACTCATAAAACTTAATTATCAGTGTCTGTAGCTATCAATATTCTCAGAGCCCTCCAAAACAACAGAGGTGCTTGAGTGAGGGTTCCCTCCAGTCTCAGAATAGCTGATGTTCTGTCTATTGTACCTAAACACATATTTTCCAAGGCAGACAGCGTTCTGGTTTTGCTAAACAGCAATATAGACCATGAATGAAAAGCAGCCACCTTCCATCCCAAAAGTGACTGCATTTGTGTAGAAGAAATGATTCTTATGCATTATAAACAGTTTCTCTGCTCTGTGAGCAAGATAACACTATATAATGTTATTCTCAAACTATATGTGTGTTTTAGAATAATTACTATAATCGTTTACATGTTAACATGTTTATTCTTAATTTTTTAATGGAAGGTGGCAGAAATGACATGACTCATGAAGAAGGGATGATATATATGACACATGCTTGTTTTATTGAAATATGGTTTGGGGGAATGCATGGAAACAAATCTTCTAATACAGAATGGGTTGTTTTAAAGAGGACATTCATTTAGTACTCCCTAAGCTGTTTAAGAGAGGGAAGAAGAAATCAGCTTAATTTGCAGCAGAGGGCATTTGGTGGGATATTGGGAAAACCTTTATGAGCACTGGGTGGAGCAATCATGGAACAGACTACAGAATGGCAGCAGAAAATCCTTATCATTAGAAAGCTTCAGAGCAGATAATGTGAGCTCCTGCCAGGAAGGTCAAATGCAGACCTGATCCTCTCTTTGTATTTGATCTCCCATCCCATCCTACATTTCTATGACCCCTATGAATACCTCTATTTTAAAACTAGCTTTTGTCTTTCTGTTGAAGATATCCCACTCTCATCTGTTTCTGTTGACTCTGTGGTTATTTAACACATCATTACTACAAGTTACAAAATAAGTCTCAAAAATATTCAAAGGGAGAGTGAATTCTCCCAGCTGTTTCCATTAATTTCAACAACACTGACCTTTTATCTTCCTCTTAACAGTGAGAAAGTACAAGTTGCTTTAAAGCCTAATCTCATTTCAGGAAGAAAATGTGGGACCTTTTCAAAAAAAATACTTCCTTCCAATTCTAGGGTTTTTCTCTCAGGTTCAGTGCATTATAAGTTTTCTATTAATAACAACAAATAGATTTAGCAAAGATTATTGCAGTGAGCTGAAAACTAGAAATGTGACAGTGCAAATTCCAGTATGTAAAAAAGAAATATCACCCACAAGAACAGAAGTTTGATTCAGGCCTACATTTTCCATTAACAGAAAGGGAAGGATCCTGACAAGCCCAACACAAAAGGCGGCTTAAAAAACCATGAAGCAGATCTGCTGTATTTTACCAAGCAACTAACAAAAAGTTATATAAAATTATTTGCTCAGCTACAGAATCTAGTATTTTGACTCTAAGAAGCACTTTTGAAACTTGTCTGAGCATAATACTGAGATATGAGTTGGGATCTCATTAAAATATTTGTAAATTCTGTAACCCAGAGGCAGAAATACTCTTATGATGATCTCAAAGTGCTACTTTAAAACAATCTCCCTGATTATCCCTGTCCTCTAAAGAATGAGTCTCTTTCCAATGTCAGACTATTTTTAGACCCTCTCCAGATATTATTGTGAAACAAATTCTGTTTCCCTTCTGAATTAGTTTGTTACTTTGTGTATTATAACCTGTCAAGTCTTTGTAGCTCTTTGTGCAGAAGATGTTTCAGCTCCAGCCGCTCCAATATGATTTCACACTGTGTTCGGTACTGCTCCATCGGATTTTCTGGAAATGAGGTGTGTAAGGCATTGATGCCTCCGAGAAGTGCACCCCCCTGTGGCACCAAAGAGATTTAAAAAAATTAAAATAGCAAACTACCTTTATTATTAAGCACCAAATTTAACCAACAGTGACTATATTATCTGAAATTCTCCCTTAGATATTTTAAAGCTTAAGGTAGCAAATATTTGCTAACTGTATCCACATAAATGATCCTATTAGATCTGCTAACATAGTCAAAATTGTTCATAAAAATAAAGCAATTACATGATCAAGCCTGCAGTTTACTCATACTTGTTTATTTTTATTGACATGTGGAATGGGAAGTCCACCTAAAGCTTGAGAACATCATGACTGAAAATGAAAATTAGGATTGAAGATGTTTCCCAAATACCTTGTAAAAATTGTGCCCATGAGGAACTTTTTAACTGAATATGTTCTGACTGCTAGAAGCTTCCATTAGCTTTACTTAGTTTCTTAAAGGAAAAGACCTGGATATTAAGGCTTGTCAACCCAGGGTAAATTGTTGGGCAGAAATATTTCTGAATAGCACTTTAAAAGTAACTTAGTATTTGTGAAAAATTCCAGTGAATTGTGAGTAATTTTAATCTGGGACAACTTTTGCTGTACCCTGTAAAAATGAAGTAGTTTTTATTTGGAACAGAGCATCAGCACAGTGATTTGTTCCACAACAAATAATCTAGAATAGCTCTGTAGTTAGTTGCTCTTTGGAAAAAAACACCTCACACCACAAACCCTCCATTCTGCCACAGATTTAGCATTTACCACTCTTGTCTAATCTATAAAGCTCAATACATCTAATGAACAAGATGTGTATCAAGTGCCATGGGCACAATAGCAAAAACCAATGAAGTCTCTAGATCCAGAAATTGCTACCTATGGCATCACATGGATTCCATGTTTTCAATTGTGTTCATTTCTGGTTCTCCAATTTTGCAATGTTATAATATTATATTAAAAAAATACATTGAAAAAATCACTCTGTGGCTAATTAAAGGTCTCTAAAACTGCCATGTCCTAAAATTAATATTGTCCATGCAATCTTTAATGCATCCCACTGAAGTTACCACTTGGGGGGTTTTTCCCCCATCATGTCAGGAACATGACTGATCTGTTCCACATAGAAGCACCAGTCTCTTGGCATGGAAAAGGCTCCTGCAGAGCCCCTCTGCTGTATTTACTTCAGGAACTGGAAGGTTCACAGGCAATAAGACAGGGACTCAGTCTCTTGGTTAGAACAACTAAAAGCAGACAAGGAGGACCAGATTCCATCTCTGAGGCTATTCCAGTTCTCATGGTTCTGAAAGAGCCAGTCAAGAAAAGAAAGAAAATAAATCTCTAAGTGGGATCCTGATGTGGTATGTGCACAGAAGGAAATGGCAGACAGCAGGAAACATGCTCAAACACTCAAAGTGCTCTGAAACTGGGGCCCCAACCATCTCTCAGGGTATGATCCAGTGGACAATTTCTTCTGGAATGTGCATAATTCAGCTCCAGATCAGAGGAGTAGCACCACCCCATCACTTCACAAGGACTGAGTTGAGATAGGTCAATTGATATTTCTGAAATATTCAAGGCCACTAGAGATGAAATCCAAAGAAAAATATATTAAGAAATTGAGAATATTACCTTTAGAACATGAGGTTCTAAACAAAATATTGAGCAAAACACTGTCAAAAGATAGTTGCTTTCAGACTGAGTACTGTCAACCTGTGACCCAAGGACCCAGTGGAAAAAAAGAGGACTCTGTGGTTATATATCCTGAGATATACAGCCATGGGCTACAATAATGTCCTGCCCTCACTGACACTTCAGTCCTTTACTTGGCCATTCTTTTAAATACTGTGTGTGCATGTGAAATTCTAAGTGAATTTAAGATTTGTGAAGTTTCATTCCTGTGCTGGTGCTCATATCTCTGAGATATTGCCCCTCTGAGATTCTGAGATATCATTTAGAGTAGAGGAAGGAAACCATATGACAAAACCACTGTAAACTGAAGGCAGATGATCTAAACCAGAAAGTATCACAGGGAGAGTTAGTGGAAAGGAAAGGTGTAAAATGCCTGGGGATGGGAAGACAAATTATAAAAAGGACAGGGATTGGAAAGAGAATAAAACAAGGATGGAAACATGACCAAGAGAAGGAGGGAGACATTACTAGCAAGAGAAAATGAGGCAAAGAAAAGATCCAGCCGGGGGGTTTGGAACATGCTCACAAAGAAAAGTAGGAAAGAGAAATATAAATGGGAATTAGAGGGTGAAACAAAACAAAAAACTCCAATGAAGTAGGTTGGTGGTGCAAATGTGATAGTCTTCCTTCCCAAGAGAGCTCACAAGAAATACCCAGTCACAGAACTGTGAACTTTAATTTTATACTGGCAAGAACATGACTTATTGTAGAAGTTGCAAAGACAGTGTTAAAGATGGAGTTTGCTGAGCTAAAAGGTGGCAGCCAGTCCTTCCAAAATGATACTGGCACTTCCTCATTTACAAGCTCATTCTAGAGACTGACAATTAGGCAGGAAACAAAGGATGTATCGGTACAAAATGTTGTGAGGGGTTTTTTTCTAAAGAATCTGTTTCTGAAAATAAACTTCTGCATGCTATTTCTTTTTTTAATAAAAGAAATAAATCACTTCTTTAAAAAAAAAAACCCTACTTCAGTGACTATTTATACTTTCCAGTAGGAAAGAAGAATCTGACCTTAAACAGGAGATCTCAAATTTCTATTTTCCTAGCAAAAATTAACACATTTGCCTACTTGCTCATAAGAAGCTAAGAGTGGAGCAAAGATGGTAAGCATACCAAATACTCCCAGGTAATCTTCTGCAGTCACAATTCAGGCAAATTTCTCACTGACTCTTATTAGACAAACACTTGTTACACAATGTAGTGCAGCCCATGAGGGCAGGACTGTATAAAAATGAAAGTGACCCAGAGTTAAAGCAATTCTTTCACATTTACTTGTGCTGATCAGGTAGAGAGACACACAGGGAGGGGACAATAAACATTCATTATTTTTATTTACATATGTTTCACTTTTTTATTTGTTAGAAAAAAATAATATTAGTATATCAGAGTTCTTATATTCAAAACCATATTACTTTGAAACACTGTCCCATCAATTTTCCATCTAGTTAATTACAGGTTTAATTACAGTTAATGAAGAATTACATGGTATCTCCTGCAGTTTTAACAGCTGCATATTTTAACTTTGATGCAGTGCTGCCATTGAAAAACTGAGCTCTTCAAAACAGTGCAAGATGAATTGCAGCAGACAGTGAAATAATCTTTTCCTACCTAATAAGGTCAGGCCCTGTAGTATTTTTGAGATAAATTCCATTTGCAACATTGTGCAATAGATTATCTGTGGCACAAACTGCAATTAGTCTCTCAACCCTCACTGAAAGGACAATGAAGATCACAAGTGCCTACCTGCCATATGTGATGTTGTGCATCTATCCTGAAGAGCTTTGTCTCCAAAAAAGGGAACATACCTACTTCCACAAAGGTCTTTCAGGCCCACTGAACTAACAGGTACTATATAAAACTGTTTTAATTTGAAAATATTCAAATTAACCTATACAGAAACATAGGAAATGCCATTTTGGATCAGACCAGTCAGCTGAGTAGCAGAGCACACCATCTCTGACAGAGCCAAACCCAAACATTTCAGATGTGCTAAAAAGCCCCATGCATAAAACTTTGGATAATCTGCTTATGGTAATTTTTTTTCCTACTCCAAAGCATGAAGATTTATTTATCTTAAAAATATTCTGAGGTAAGAGTGTCTATATTATTTTCTACATTTCTACTAAAAAAAACCCCTTATATCAGATTCACATTTGTTTTGCTAATTCTAAATGTGCTGCTTTTTCAAAATAATATAATAATAATATTACAGTAAACTAAAATCTAGGCTTCCACAGTTTTTCAATGCCTTTTTGCACAGAAACATTACATAAATCCATGTGATAATTGGATTGCATGATTTTCAGTCCAATCAAAGTTTTGGAATTTTAAGGTTTCTAAGAATAAAATTAGTCTTCTAAATGGTCTAAGCTTTACTATTACTACCACCATAGTTAAAAATTATTTAATGGCAAAATAAATTGTAGATCTTGGCAACTGTTTGAATTTGTTCCAAAAAATGATTTGGTTCTCTTATACCTAATTAATAAGTGACTATATAACATCATGGAAGAAAAATCCATCAGAGACTATTAAACACAGTGATATACACACAATTTCTGCCTCAAAATGGCTTTAAAATGTAGATTACCAAAAGCCAATAGTATGCCAAAACTTCACTTAGGCTGCAAAGTCTATAAAAAAAGGTAGCAGGCCTTTATCCTAATCCAGATTTTTCAGTATAATGTCTATTTAAGGATTTTAACAATCAAGGTAGACTAAAAAAGGTCTTGTCAAGGTCTCTGATTACTTACTTTGCATGAGTCTATAAAAGCCTTTCCAAAGAGAAGACGGGAGCTGGCACATGTCTACATGTAAATCCCTTAAATGTGGTATTGCAGCAATGGCAATGTCTGCAAGAAACCTTACCTGCATAGAAGATTCCATCACTGATACCACAGTTACAGCATCTTCCAAAGTCACAGTATCCCTAAACATCAGCCGGGCATGAGCTATCAAAAATAAATGGGTGCAAGTGTTACCAAAGTCAAAACACAATTTTTTGCTTTTTTACTAGAAGGAACAAGGCATTTCTTCAAATTTCTTCAGCTCTTCAACACTCATGCATGGGCATAACTTAAAAATAAATATAATAATTTTGATTTCAATGTCAATTTCAACAGAAACTGGAAGGATTTGGTTTTCCGGTGAACAATGGGGTGTAATTTTCAAACGGCAGTTACAGCGACACAATAAAGATTCCTAAAGTTCTACAGTTAAAAAATGTAAAGTGCTGGATTATCACAACAAAGAGAGTGATATGAAACATCCTTATCTACATAGGCACATGTCATCACCATAAAGTAAAAAATAAGGTCTAATTTTCATCACAGGTCAGAAAAAAATTTATTCCTCTACCTGGTCTGTGTCACTGATTTGGTATTACTTAAAAGGCTTTTCTCTACAATAGATTTATTTTTTCTTCCCTCCCTTTCTTCAGTCAGCAAAATAGAAGTGATTTTTTTAAACAGATATAATGCAAATAATTTACCACATGAAGACTTTTCCTAATTGGCCATGGAAACATTTAGCAAGAGAAAGACAATTTAATACCATCTAAATAATACTTTGAGAGAACAAAATTCTACTAAAAGCCCCAGTCTCATGAATTGATAAGAAGTGAAGAAACACTGAATGTGAAAATTACATGTGAATCTCGAAAAGTTAGGAACGTCTTTCATTTAAATAGAGAATCTTTCCCCCCAAATGAAGAACAAAACATAAACATCTAAAGTAGAAAGCACTACACTGCCATTTATATTGCTGTACAAAATACAGTATGTTCTCATAAATTCATCCTGAAAATATTTGATATGTTATTTCATAAAATAAAACCATGTTAAGACAGAGATATACTGCTTCCTTTGGGTTTTTTCTTATGAATGAAATACGGCTTGAATTCAGAGTTGGAAATATTTAAGTTGTATGGCAAAATATGGACTTGATAACTCATACTTCAGGAAACAAAAATATGTTATCTTTTATGTTATATTGATTTTAGAATTATTGATATTTAAGAAAAATATGCTGATTTTATGTAATATTAATTTCAGAATAGATGCAAATATTTGACTCAAATGGAGCCAAGTAAATCCTGAGACTGTTTTTCATTTCTGAGATTTTTCTCTTGAGTGTGACTTTTTCCAGAGGTTTTAATATTTATTATATAAGTGAGAATGTCAAAATTAAAACTGGTTTTGATAGCCTAAATGTAACAACCCTTTCCCACATTCAAAACCTCCAGCCCCAAAGCTCTGTAGATGAGAAGGATAAAACAATACAAGAATCACCTACCCCCACCTCCATGGAAAAGCTGCTACTCTGCTTACTGGCTATAATTATAGTGTTCTATTCATTTCATAAAGGTTAATTGTTAGCCTAAAAATAAAACTGCCAGGCCTTACCTTCTGCAAGGCGTATCAGGCTCTCCAGCAGGCGGATGGTGGTGCGGGCAGCGTTCCTGCAGCCGCTCTGACGCTGCATTTGGTAGTAGCGAACAAGGATCAGGTTGCTCTCATCAGACAATTTTGGCTGTATGCTTTTTATGAGGCAGAAGTAGGTTTTCATCCTTTCCATGCTCCAGAGCTTTTCTGATTTGCTTGGGCAGCCTGTGTAACAACATCCTTGTCAGTAATTCTATAACAACAGACATCAAGGTTCTTCCTCAGAGCTGCTGTTAAATAGACAGGTGACTATGGAAGACACATTACTGGACTTTTGGGGTGAACTGGCTCTCTGTACACTCGTCCCCAAGGACTTGGTCAAATTCCAGTGCAGAATTTTACACACCATCCGATCCCTCCCATATCAAAACCCACAGTAAAGCCTCCAGTAATTTCCACAGAACTGCTGTCAGCCTCGCTGCCCACCAGATGGTACAGGCAGTGCCAACTGCTTTGCAACTCCTTAAAATGAAAAATGGTACGTGACTGTATGCACCTCCTCTGGCTGTTCACCTACTCTGCTGCAGCCAACAGCTACCTGCCACACTCTGAACATTTTTTGTAGGGAAATGTTTTGGAAAGGGAAGGAAGCTAGCTGAAGAAGCTTCCTCTAAGCACTTCTTCTGTAAAGGGGATCAAAGCCATGTTCCTTGACGTGGATGGGGAAGGGGCTGGTCAAAATCAAATCACACTGCCTTCCCACATTCCAGAGCACAAAGCTCCACAGGGGATTGCTATTGCTCATTCTTTGAGCCCTGACAAGTGCATCTCTGATCTGTTCTGCCTGAATTAAGTTTCCCATTAACAACAAGTACAATTGCAAGGTGTATAGGATCTGCAGATCAAACACTGTAAAAGTGTGAGGTGGAAGCAATCCACTTAGTGAGCAGCCTGGGCTGAAATCTCTCATAAATGATCCCAGTCTAAAAGTAGAGTGTTCTCAGCTCATCCCTCTTAATTAATTAGTTATCTCTGTCTAACTCCTACTTGAAGAACAACCATACAGCAGAAAATCACCATGACAAAAATGTAAACAGTGATTAATTTGAAAGACTCAGGAATAACAAACTAAAAAATGGAGGGAAATAAAAACAAACAAACAAACAAACAAAAAACCCAACAAAAAATCCCCAAACAACAAATCCAGAAACCAACCAACCAAAAAAAACCCAACCCAAAAAAAACACCTTATGATTTTAAAAGACTACTCTTACCTTTATTTTGCAAGATGAAGGATGAAATTATGTGGTCCCATTCCTCATTCTTTGTATCTAGCAATACTAAGACCAGGTCAAATCTGCTCAACAGGGGACTGCCAAGAGCTATGTTGACAGAGACAGACTCATTGGGGTCATAATGGCCTTTAGGGTTTGTTGCTGCCAGGATAGTTGTCCTCGTGTTAAGCTTGCACACCAAGCTAGAGAAAGGTATGATGAACATTATGGTTGAATTAAATTGGGTTGGGAAAATTATTCCAAAGTGTTTTAAAACTTCTGTGGTTTTATGCTATAAAGAGCACATCTTATCTTGAAAGACCATAAGAGCTAAACACTGTACACAATTATTGTATTAATATTTATTATATGTACAGCACTTTTCAGTCAGAGAATAGCAACTATACAGACAGTGATCTGGATACCAAAAGTCACCAACCAATAGTGCCACAAATAATCTCTATATACTAGCTAGATCCTTAAATAGTGAAAACCAGCACTACTTTTCAGAAATAAGTAATACTTTGTGGGTTTATACCATATAGAAACACTTTAGAATGCTGGAAAGTAACACTTTAGCTTAATTCTTCTTTTAAGAGAGCAAAACAAAATGTGACATACATGTATGTTTTATTCCTGTGTATAAACATGAATATGAACCCAAGTAAACAGTGATGGCAGCCATATCAACTGAAACAGCCATTTTCCTCTCTTAACCATGATGTCCTAGAATGTGCTTGTAGATGTGGGGAGAGATTATTTTTACTCTAGTAGTCCAAATGCACTCCTTTTGGGTAAGGCAGCAGCAGAAGCATTCTAACTTTGGTTTGTCACTGAGCTATTTCTAGTCAGCTCCTGAGTAACTACTGCCTCACGTCCAAAGTTCTTCTGTAACTGAGAGGAAGGACCACAGATCTTCCACTAGATTCTTGCCCAACAGGAAAAAAGCTTATTCTCTCATGCTCCAAAATAAGACCTAAATTAACAAGGTGCTTAACCTATGTGTGCTAAGTTACTACTCAAAAAAATCCTCATTATATGTAGTCCTTAAAAAGTGAGCAACTGAGCACACACACGTGCAAGTTCACAAACTGTGTTCGGGTCTATTAAATCCAAACAACTGCAACAAAGAACTCAGCTGAAATAAGCTCAGCTTGGACCATATTGATTCCAAGTCTTTGTGCCCAGCTGACAAAGGCTGGTAATCACCAGCTGAGAGCAACATGACCCTGAGATTAGCTCAGCTGGTAAGAGCATGGTGCTAAAACCACCAAAGTTGTGGGTTTAATCCCCATATAGGCCATTCACTCAAGAATTGGATTTGATGATCCTTTTGGGTTCCTTTCAACTCAGAATATTCTGTGATTATTTGTCCACTGACAAAGAGGATGGAGATGCTCAGAATAAGGGGAGGACATGATCAGCTAGAGGAGCCAAAATGTGTTTGGAGCAAGAGCTGAGTGGAAGGTGACAAGAAGGAATATGGAAAGGGTGATGCCTTTTGAGTAGCAGAGACTTCAGCAATAACAGCCAGGAAATAATTTGGGCCTGGACAAGTGCTGCATATGACTGACAAATTGAAATATGAGCTCAAAGATCCAAGTCGTGAGTGGGGGTAGTGTGGGGAATAGCAGATTTGAACACACACTACTTTGAAAAATAAAGGGAGGAACTTAAAATAAGCAGGAGTTTATATTTATGCCACACCCAACATATAAAATTCAGCAGCCTGACAATTTCTTGGAAAATACAGCAGCCTGGAAATCTCTTGATGTGTTTTTCTTACCAAGCAATATTATTGGATTTTACAGGACAAGAGGACATAGCCTCAAGCTGCGCCAGGAGAGGTTCAGGTTGGACATCAGGAAGAATTTCTTCACTCAAAGAGTGGTCAGGTATTGGAATGGGCTGCCCAGGGAGGTGGTAGAGTCACCATCCCTGAAAGTGTTCAAGAATTGACTGGACATGGCACAACCATGGTCTGATAAGGTGGTGATCAGTCATAGGCTGGACTTGATGACCTTTGAGGTCTTTTCCCAACTTAATGATTCTGTGATTTCGTGGTTTGTAAAAATGAAGCCCCACTTTCTGAGCTGCAACAAAAAAAGTCACAAAGCTCCTCATTTCGCATATGATTATTATAACCACTTATAGCAAGAGACAAGAAAAAGGACGTCAGGTCTTTGTAGGAAAGTGTTCTGGCCTATAGCAGCAGACTGAAAACCCAGTGGTGAAGAGGATATGTATTTATTCTGATGGCTTGCAGCTTCTGGTCCAGTGCACTGTCCCTTGAAATGCTAAAACTTGTCTGCTTTAGGAATACTGCTGAGAACAAAACTATCACATACAGTTAAGAAAACAGATACATTTAACCAGCATCCCTCCAACTTATAGGTACAAGAGAAAAATCTCATGTTGTTTTCTCACGTATGTTAACATGCCACTTACCCTGCCTTTGCAACACTGATGGTTTGTTGTTCCATTGCCTCGTGGATACTGGTCCTGTCATGTTCTTTGATACTGTTGAACTCGTCAATGCAACAAAGGCCTCCATCTGCAAGCACCAGTGCTCCAGCTTCCAAATTCCACTCCCCAAATTCCTTCACAGCAGTCACTGTCAAACCTGAAGAATCAAATACTTCAGTCAGTCTTCTTCCTCCAAAGGCAGGAGTGAACTTGAGTGAAAGAAAGGGACCCAGCACAGTGGCTTGAGCCACAAACAGAGGGCAAACCAGCAGGGAAGCTCCATCACATCCCTCTACCACATAACTGAGTTTACAGCTACCAGCAAGCAATCCCAATAGTGTTGAGGCAGGTTAGCCTGGAGCTGTGGAACAGATTCTGTTTAGCTTCCTATGTTTGGATTGTGACTTGTTTCAGGACTTTGTTAAATGAACAAAAGGGATTAGCGTACAAAGACTTGATCTGGCGGATCATACTGAAAATTGGGGCAAATGCAAAGATTGCAAAATTATGGAATGGACCCATTCAGATCCTCCTCCTTGTCAGCTACTACAATGGACAGAAACTTCAGAGCTGCAAAGCAAAGTTTGGGGAAAAAAAATTATTTCAATTGTCATTTAATGCATGGCCCCAGAAAGTGGAGTCAAATTCTTCAAATTCTTCCCTTAAACTAAGGAAATGAAATTTCTTTGTGAGATTTTTGTTTCCTCCAAGTATTAAGCAAAACTGAAAATCCAAAGATGACCAAGGATGAAATAGGGGAAGAAATAAAAAAGTTTTCCAGTAAATATACACATGATACAACACTGAGCAGATGGCAAAACCCCTGCACAACTGTGGAAATGGCTATTCATTAGCAAGCATGTGCAGCTCCCTCCAATCCTTCTATTCTCTATTTCCCAGCTTCTTCTCTATCTTTAGCCCTTCTTTTTCACTCCAGTGTTCAGCTCAAAATATCCTAGTAGTTGACAAGCTGCAACCAGCCTAAAATCTCCTGGAATTCTATGGCAAAACTGGCACAAGAATCCCCCCTGCCTCACCATTTGGTTCAAGGCTGCAAAGACCTTCTCATCACTGTGCTGCCCACCACAGTAGCCATTTCTTTGCAAATGGCCAGCAGAAAGTTACTGGAATTAAATGCTTCCTGATAACATGATATGTACTTCAGCTTGTAGTAAGAAACCTGCTCCACGATATCCAATCTTTCTTGGTTTTCCTGGACTGTGTGCTGAACAAAGTGGGCAGTCAATCACAGAGCAGAATTGTAGAAACACAAAGTAGAAGGCAGTACTAGAGCCTGGCTGCGTGTTTATTTCTGAATATTCTGTGGTGGGGGTACACAACTTGCACCCCCAGAGCCATGGGCACTTTCTGCTCTCCCCTGAGCCATGGGGGACATCACTGGCACTGCAGTGCTGTGTCACTCTGCTCCACGCTGTCCCCTTGCATGGCAGCCATGACACGGCCTGTGCTGCAGGCTCCTGCCGCCACACGAGATGGCTTCTCCCCTGCACCCAGGCAATGCTGCTGCACAGGCAAAATGTCCTGTCTTGCAGCTCTTCAGGGTACCCAAGCCCTCTACAAACAGAGGAAGGGGATGGCTCCCTGACAGCAGGGCCGTGTGACAGGCACACTTGGTTCCCTGCAGAGCCCAGCTTCGGTGGCCTCTCCAGCAGCAGCACTCGGGGCCGTGCAGAGAGCCCGTCCCCCTGGGGCACCCAGCACCCCACCAGCAAAGCCTGCTTTGCTCAGGGGGCTCCCCAGCCAGCAAGGGGCTGTACCCCAGAAAGGAGCTGTATCCCAGCAAGGATACACGCTGCCATCCACCAAGAGGTCCGGCCATTGATCCTGGCACCACTGCTCAGCCCCACTGCCCTGAGCTGGGCTGCTCCTGGCACCCGGGACCCCACCAGCACCCAGCACAATCAGCACAAAAATGGGAAAAGACCCCACCAAACAAAGCATAACAAAACATCCGAGAGCTGAAACGGCCCCAAACTGCAAGTGCCCCTCGGCACGTGGTGGAGCCTCACAGGCAAGATGGTTCAGCCTGTCCGTGAATCCCTGCTTTCGTTCTTATTAGGGGGTGTTGAAAGCTTAATGCACCTTCCTGTTTGATTAGACTCGTTTTGTGCATTCTGACAGCAAAAGTGCTTCTCCTGGGAGGTGCTGGGAACAATTTCATCACGAGTGCTGGACTGAGAGTAGTTTTTCACTCTTCCTAAGCAGCCAGCGTTGCAGTTGCTGTTTTTACAATACTGCACACTCTTAGCATATAAAAACCCACGTAGGATTCTTTTAAACACTTGTGCATCTTCCCTTTTATAAATAAGGTTAAATGAAATTTTAAAATAAGCTCTAGTTGCAGGCAGTTTTTTGTCTTGCTGAGATACATGCTTCTTTAACTTTTTGCCTGAACTGACTGGACAAAAGATTATGTTTTGTCCCCGTTCTACCCATGGTTCCAATTTAGTTATGATATTTTGCCCTACTATTCTTCCAGCCTCAGTGTTCAGCTTAGGGCACTTTCCAAGCTGGATGTGGTCTTACATTGTTTGCAACTTCCAGAGGATGAACATTTTGAAAGGAAATTAACTTCTTCTTCAGCTCATATGGTTCTCAACTTTAAATACAACGCACTGACAAAAGAAGGATCTTCTATATATGAACCTAAACCTTATCAATTTTAATAAAAGTTATTGCGGTAGGCAGGATAAACACAGTCCCATATGGTATAACCGAAATGAAGTCACATCTTAGGATTTAATTCTTTCCTTTAAATAAAACCATTGACAGATCTCTCCTCCTGATTCTCCCCTTGCCTGGACTGTAATCTTTTTAATGCATACATTAAAAAAAAAAAAAGAAAAAAAGAGAAAGGCTATCGCTAAGCTCTCGCTCCTCTTCCCGGCAGTCAGAGCAGCAGACGCTCCGCACCCGCCCGGCTCCNCGGAGGCCGCTCTGGCCGGCGCTCGGTGCCCGCCGTGCCCGCGGAGGGAGGGCCCTCGCCCGGCGAGCGGCCAATCCGGGCGGGCGCTGGCGGCGAGCAGGGGCAGAATGGGCTGTAGTTGAGCGAAATAGGGAAAGCGGCGAACAGTGTGGAGCGTTCCCGGTGTAAATAAAAGGGGGGGCGAAAAAAAAAAAAAAAAAAAAAAAGTTTGGGGAAGCACCCCCCCCCCAGCCCCCCCGGGGGC
>VZRX01013576.1:308961-334978 GCA_013398075.1 Notiomystis cincta | reverse complement strand
GGGGGAACCTGAAGTAGACTTGCCTGAATTCTTACAGAAGCTTTTTTTGGTGTTATTTGGGATAATTTATTTGGTGGTGGTGGTGTTTTTGTACTTTTTTTTTATTCAAAATTTTTAAATTTTTATTAAAACTATCACATTTTTCTCTGTGAAATACTAGAATTTTTCTTGTAAACTGAGAGTGAAATCCATTGGATGAAAAATCAGATAGAAACTGAGTATGTCTTATTGTATTAGAACTCTGATATTTTCCCAAATACTATGAATTCACTTAACTAGTGGCAAATGCATGCTGAAGTATGAGCATTAAAAACCCCACAGTACTGATGAATACACTCCCTTATTTTTCATTGTTACTGTAACTGGTTTAAAATAATACCAGCATTTGTGAGGTATCCTGATTAATCCTGTAAGTTCCAGGAAAGGTGGTATGTTTGGTATTTTGGGGTTGTTTGTTTATTCTTGGCCTTTTTTGTTTTGGTTTTTTTTTCCTTAAAGGACAAGTTTAAGGAATAGGATTAGACTGGAGGTTGCATTTATTAACCACAAAGATGCAAATCAGTGTTGAAATGTTTCTGTTTGGTTTTGGAGTCAGGCCTAATTTTTCCACAGTACAAATAAAGCAGATGTGTTTATTAAGAGTTTTCCCATTATCAAGCCATTATAGCCTATGGCATTAATTGGTCAGAAAATGGTGATCCTTTATTGCTCTGAAAGGGGCTACCTTGTGTTTCTATGTGGGGAAGTCAGCTGGCATTTACATTTCTAATTTTAAAGATGCACTGTTCTCAGTCAAAGCTCCCAAGATTCATTTTTGATGGTGATGGGAAGGAGCAAGAAGCAGGTGCCTAGAAAAGACATGTTTTGGCTGTATGATTTGGGCAGGTCTCATATTAAATTTACTGTTCTTGCAGTTTCTGTAGAGTGGACTCAGCAATTGTATCCTGGTTATAAATGACACTACAGCTAAATTAGGAGGAGATGTGTAGAGATTTTGCTTAGATTGGAGTAGGTCCTGTAAGAGACTCCTTCTGTTAAAATATCCTTTTTATTTCTTATGGAAGTACTGTTTGGTCTGAGTATATTATGCTTCAAAGGCTCTGGATTTCAGGTGAGGGTGGCACTCAGTTCATCTGCACACAGGAGACCACCTAAACCCAAAGTGCTGCAAGAAGCCGTTGCTGGTGACTGAAGCAGTTTTATTCACCAAGCTGAAGCAGCCTGGGATGTGGAGAAAACAAGCAAGGGAAGGCAAGAATGGGGCAAAGCAAAGAACTGCAGGAGGCATGTGATACAAAGAAAAGAGATGGGTTTCATGGGGAATAGCATAAGGGAAGGGCCTTTGCAGAGGAGTATAAAATTTTCAGATAATCTGCTGTAGATTTCACTATATAGGAAAATGGCTGAAATAGCAACTAAAATGGAGTACTACACAGAAAGATTACCAAGGATGATAAAAATACCTTAGATGGAAAAAAAGAGAGATGAATCAAGTTGGGAATTCAGTCTTACAGAAAGATGGACAATTATTGTGCTTTTCAGACTTAAAAAAGCAGCTTTTTGTTTTTAAACCCCAAAACATTACATTTAAAAGGGTTTCAATAGTAAAGGCCCACAGCTTGGCCTATTTGTTTCTAAATGCCAAGATATATGTAGTATATCTTCTCTATTCTCTTGGGAATTTGTAATAAAATCACAGAAACTTCTTTTTGAGCATAAAAGCACATAAATAATTTACTATCCTTAAGTAGGCATATAACCCTTGCTACCTACTCTGCAGTAATAGCTACATAAATAAATATCATGTGGAAAAGCAAGATTATTCAAGGCAACATACACATGGGCTGATTTCATAAAATTCTTAAGTAACTTATAGCATAAAAATGGCATATTAAGACAGATTTTTATGCAAAAATTAATCTACTGCCTCTTCCCACCAAAATATCTGTTTGTAGATAATCTGCTTATTTATCATTTGGTCATGCTGAGCTCTTCTTCTTTCACCTGTATATAATCTTTGGTTCCTGAGTAACTGAGAGGTTTGACAAAAACAGGAAGTTAAAAATTTGAGAACTGTTTTTAACAGTCTTCAGTATCTTTTTCATGCAGCAAAACAATGCTTGAGAGATAAGTAGGATTAGAACAGAGTATTTCCTTGGGTTCAAAACTGTGTCATAGAATACTACAAGACAGAAAATGACAGTGGGAACCTGGAAAACTAAGATCCTACATTAGAATGTGAGTTGAGTGTAATGGGGAGTTAAATGGAACATGGCCCTTTTGTTGCTCATTACTGTGGAATTTAAAGTGATCAAGTAGTTCTGGGCACTGTTAGAACAAGACTACTGAATTAAAATAATGGTTTAATCTGTATTGACGCAGTTCTTGTGATTTCCTCAAGCTCCTGCCTCTGTTCTGTTCCTTGGCCATCTTTTCCATTCCTCTATGGTAGTTGTAAAGCCATTCAGACATTTTCTGTTTCCTTCAAGGCTAGAGGAAGATGAGTTCTACCTGATTCCCTGGTTTCTTCTCCCTCTGGTGTATTTGTACCTGAGAGGTCTGACTCATCTAATTCTTCTGCAAAGTGCCTACAGCTTCTCACAAAAAGCTAGACTGCTTTGAAGGCTTAGAATTGAAGTGGCAAAGAGTAGAAGCCAGTGCTGCATGAGCACTAGCTCCCAAATTTCACCATCATGGAGTAGGGATGAGAGGAACAACAGGAAGTAATTCCATTCATCCTCTGTCCTTAGGCAAGGTGTGTTACACCCAAACCATCTGAACACACATTACTAATACCAGCTTGTTCTCACAACGTGGGTGTTGATTGTTGACTTCCAGTCTTCATGTGGAATTGTCAATCTGAAGCTGTTTTTACTGCGCCTGGATTACTGTTACTTTAAATCCTGCAGCAGAATCAGGCATCACATTTTATCAATAGATGTGGTAGTTAGGAGGCATTTTAAGGGACTGATGTGAGACACATTTTTATGAGGCAAATTTTATTGATGAAGTAACTGCAGAGCCATGTTAAGTAAGGACATTGAGGAAGATTGTATCAGTTGCTTATAATTAGGTTTGCATACTGGCTGAAGATGTTCAGGTGTCTTAGAGAGATGATGCACTTAACTGCATAAATTTTAATGAACATAGGTATTAGGATTGAAGCCAGAGAAAGTACTTCATTCCCTCCCTAGAGATCTGTGGGACAGCTCAAACCTTACCATAGGCCATCCCTTTTCTTGCTGAAGTATAACTTGCAGTCTGTAGTTTTAAGGATTTAGTCTTGCTCAGAGCACACATACAGACCAATTCAACCTTGAGGGTGGTATGAGAAAATAATCTTGCTCTACTGAATTACCAAGATGGGCTAGAGAACCGTGGCACTGTAGAACTGGAGTGATGTTGGTACCCCTGTTTGAACAATGGTTCAGCTGATCGTATATTTAAAGACAATTTTGGATCAAACCTGGCCAGTCACCCATGAGGAATGTCAGCAAACAATTTTACTGTATTCTAATTCTGTCTTTAGACGATGATGTTCTAAATCTAGGGTTGATGTTGTGAAAGCAGTGTATTTTCTGGTTAACTTGAACAGTTTTAAATATAGTCACTACTTAGCTGCTGAAACACACTACTTGAGATTCCCCTTTTAGGTAGGCATTTGCTATCAATTTTAATTTATCTTTCCCTTTCATATTTAGGCTGATGCACCTAACCCAGGGCTTATTCCAGATGCAGATGCAGTAGGTGTAACAGTTGTGCTAATTACATGCACTTACCGAGGTCAAGAATTTATTAGAGTCGGCTACTATGTAAACAATGAATATACTGAAACAGAACTGAGAGAGAATCCACCAGTAAAGCCAGATTTTTCTAAGGTAAGGCATGTTTTGTTTTAGTTCTGTATCAGAAGTATGCTTATAGAAAGAGGTTTTTAAGAAACAAACTCAAACCCCAAGTGATTTCAGAAAGTGCATGGAATGAGGCATCAAATAATGGAAAATACTTGGGGGGACAAACTAGAAGTGCCATGTAGTTGTCATAAATTTAGATGATACTGAGAAACCGTCAAAAATTCCCACCATCTTGAAAACTTGGCTGTACCTTCACACTGACTGTGAAATAAACCCTTGGATTTATTCCCACCTGCCCTACTGTTTACTAAGTGGCTGTGTTCTTCAGAAAAACTGAGTAATGTTTTTTCTAGGCCTATCAACCTGGAACTAAGTTGTAGATATTAATTTACTACAGTTGTTACTCAGCTGTTCTAGTGTCAGCTACAGTTTCTGCAAAACTTTAACCTACAAACTGATGAACAATTTAAGTGTAAAATGAGAGAACATGGGTAGTCTGGTTGGATGATTGTCTGATGAATGGATAATTTGAGAAAGGAAGTTTACAGATTAAGTTATGAAAAAACTATATCCTTCATGGTAACAATTAAACCAGGACTAGAATTAAAAGATGAATTGAAATAGTATGTTTTTCTGTGCTTAACTTAATTTTCAGGGATCAGGTACTAAATATGCTCTGAAAAGTACAGTTAAGTTTGAGGAGTCTTAAACTTTGGGTATGTTCCTTTCTTTATTTCTTTCATTTGAAACATAACTTGTTATGTTGGTTGTCAGTGCCAAAATGGTGGCTCCCTTTAAGCACTTCAATTTAGAATGCCTAGCATTACTTGTCTTCATTCTGCATTTATATAAAAAGCTAGCTTTGCTGCTATGAAAAAGAACAGCAAAAGCTACCATATATTTGTATACAGAGTCCTTAATGTGACTTTGGGCCAAAATGGAAATGCACAAGTAGAAGGTTATTTAAGTAATTATTTAATGGGTAATAAAATCTACTAGGTTCTAAAAAAGAAATGGTCTTTTTAGTTTGCATAAGGGTCAGGAAATACTTGATGAGAGTACACTTTCTTGGAGAATAAAATCAAAAAAGCAAACTTTCCCTGTGATGGGTTTTAACTGTCATAGTGAGTGTCCACTGGCTCTAACTTGCCATCCTCCAGGTAACTATATAAAATCTTGCACCTCTTTTCAAAATAAAGAGAAAATGAGCATTTTCTTTTTTTGCTGCATACATAAGCAAATGCAACATGTTTTCAAAGGAAAATGAAGGCCAGCAATGAGAGTGAGATAGATAACTAATCATGTCCACTGCCACAGTGTTAGTATCTTCCAAATATAAATGTATTTATTCTAAAACTTCAGTAGTAGATAAATCCTCTTAGTGAATCAGTCCAAAGTTTGGTAGTTTAAGGATAAAGTTGTACTTTAAAATGAAGATGAGAAGTTGATGGAATTGATAGGTATTGCAAATACCATAAAGTTGATGCAAAATTTGATGGAATACGGTAGTTTGCAAAATCCTTGTGGGGGTAGAAGTTATTTGCTTTACTAAAAGCTGGATAAAGTAATAAACACTTGCACTTTACTTGTGGATCTCTTTCACAGCTTTGACCTTGCAGAACAGTTAAAATATTCTCGTGAGAAAGTGGTTGTTTTGCTGAGTAGAATATCAGGGAAGATGAGTAAGTGGTGTACTGTAAGTGCATTTCTGAACCATAGGTAGTAGCTATAGATTCACATGGATGTGAATTCCCTTTTTAAACAAATTGTTTTGCACAAACAAGGTTATGGGGGCTAAAAAGAAAAGATCTGTATGCATATGAACTCCAGTTTGAGATGTACACATTACAATCTATGTATTTTCTTCTTTCCCAGCTTCAAAGGAATATTTTGGCATCTAATCCCAGAGTCACAAGATTCCACATTAACTGGGAGGACAACACTGAAAAACTGGAAGATGCAGAGAGCAGTAACCCAAATCTACAGTCCCTGCTTTCCACAGATGCATTACCTTCAGCATCAAAGGGGTGGTCAACATCAGAAAATTCACTAAATGTTATGTTAGAATCTCATATGGACTGCATGTGACTAACCACCATCCTTTTGGTACTGTATATGTGTTAAACTGTAAAAAACAACCAGAACTATTTCCCTCAAATTCCATAAGTACATAGTTGAAGCAATGTGAAGAACTTGTTTTAAAACATCCTGTAGAAAGTTTATAAAAAAAACCAAACAAAAAAACCCAACAAACAAACAGTATTTGAGCAGATTGTGAAATATAAATACAACTATTTTTAAGTAATTGCCTTTTTTTTCTAATGTGTTATTCTGTGTGGTCTAAACCAAACCTGATTAAAGTATATGTATTTTCACCCCTCCCCCCCTTACTTTGTAAGCACTATTAAAAGCTAAAAGAAGTTTAAAAGTTAAAACATTCAGGCAAAAGGAAGGAATAATGCCATGTCCTCATCTCTGCTATCCAGATTGCCAAATATAAAGTGCCCCTTAATAGCATCTTAAGAACAAAACTGTCATTAGATGAAGTGCAAAGAAGAAAGTATCTCTTATTAACAAACAAAAAAGTCCAAAAATGTCCTTTTGCTCTGAAAGTAGACAGCACAGTATAATTTTAGGTACAAGCTTCTTTTCCTTTCAAGGCACATACTTGTTACTTAAAGCATGCAATTTGAGATTTACCATCTGCTATCTTGGATTTTAGTACTTTTTGTTGGTTTTTTTAATATCTCCTGCTGCTGCTGTTTAGTCAAACTATGGTTTGTTCAGGACAGTGTTTCATGGGGATTGGGGTGGGTACCTCAGGAGAGAACCCTTTTTCAGCCACCCTAATAGCATACACAAATGGTTGAAAAGATGCAAGCAACTACTAGAAGGTTCTAAGTCTCAAAAGCAATAGTGTGAATATCCTAGAAATGCTCTTCTGAAGATTCTTATGTATCACTACTGGTTAGTATGTTTATTTTCAGGCATACTTTATTGTAGTCTTTTTCACTAGTAGTAAGGAGTTTGGATGTTTTCTTTAATTTTTTTGAAATGCCTGGAATTTTAAACTTCTCTGTTTTCTCTCTAGCCTTTAAGGCAGTCCTATTCACTGGTATAAACCCTGTTGTGGCAGGCATGACACACTCTAGAATATATTACTTGCCCTGAAGCTCTTGCACTGAGACATCCCTATTACCTGAGGCATCCTTGAAGATAAAAGGAACTAAGCAGTAAACTGTCAAGACATTACTATGACACTTAAGAATTTAGTTATTCCTTCCAATCCTCATTAGGTTTATATATTTGCTCTGCCTATATGTGCATTTAAATTGTAATCTGTCATGCCAGATTACAGGAATATAGTTCTGCTATTTCCTAGTCACTGCCCAAATTATGAACCCTTGTAGGTTCTGGGCCCTTCAAAAAAGGTAGATTTCATGATGATTGACAGTTTAGCTCTGAATAAAAATAGAATGCTTTCTGTTCTCTTTTTGCATTCTGTAATAGGGATGAAGATGTCCCAGACAGTCAGTGCTTCTATCTTGCCACATCATTAATGAAACTGCATTTCAAACACGTGTTTTTTAAACTGGAAAGGAATGACCTGATCTGAATGTTTTTCTTGTATGGAAACTCAGCAGTACTCATTTAGGGTAGATGAATTAATGAAATCCATTAATATTTGGAGGCCTAGTTCTAACATGTGCTCTTAACAGTCTCTCTATAATTGTTGAAAGTAATAACCAGCAATCTAAAAATATTAATACTCATTGGTATGACTTAAGACAAAGAACTGGCTCCCAGAACTAGCAGTTACTTCACTTGAGGGCTGAAATTCTCTGAACTTTGTCTTTGATTTTCAATTATATTGCAACTTTTAGGTCTGCAGTGACATTTTGAGATTTTTCATGCACTTTATGTTCTATTTATAAGTCTGTTTAAGATATCTCATAAATGTAAGCATGTAAATAACTTAGTTATCTGCTGAAGGATTGACAGGCTTGTGAAGTCTGCCTTGAATTAAGGCTACTGTAGTAGTATCTCAGAGTCTTGCCTCTACTGAATATTCAAATGAAAAGTTGATCCAAGTACAAGCTGTAACCAGAATCCATCCATTGGTAGCATGAAGGCTTTTTAGAAGCATGTGCCACAAAGTGAGGGAAGCAAACCAGTATTGCTGCTATTGCAAAACCAACTACAAAATTCAGTCAGCAAAACGATGTCACCCAGCAAACCAATTAATTGAGAGGAATGGAAAAGTGAAGCTCTGTTGTCAGTCCAAAAAGTCATCTGTGCATGAGAACTTGGGTGCAATAAACTTCAGGCTCAGCTGTGGCAGGATGCTGCAGCAGAGTTTGGCACCACCTTGCCTGATACACTCATGTGGCCTGGATAGAGCTGACCCACCACTAGCAGGAAAGCAAATGCTGTGCTTGGTGAAAATTGGAGATTAACAACCCCACCTCATGATCTTTGCAAGATAAATGGCATATCTATGCTTTTTGAGAGGCTGGGTGCCTCAGGTCTTTGCAACTTTTTCCAGATCTTAGCAATGCATACACCCTGCCTTCTGAGTATTGCATTTCCTGGCAAAATCACATTCCAGAGACATAGAATTGGAGAAACCAACTTCCAGTCCTCCACAGACCTCAGGCAATATCACAGCACAAACTCAGTGGTACTAAAAGATGGAATGCATGTAGGGCATCTGTAAAGGCTTGCCCCTGATCTCTGAACGTTTTAGAACAGCAGGTCTGTGCACATGACACAGCCAACCAGTGCTGACATCACAGCATTACAATTTCAAAGTCGAAGATGAATTCACCTTCCCACAAACCTTTACTTGCAGAGGCCACCAAGATGCAAAGGAATGCTACAGATTCAGCTGACAGGACTGGTGATGTCTCTCACTGTGTTTTTATCTCAGACAGACCATTAGAAGACTGTCATAATGCTTATCAGAGGTTATTTGTGTACAAAGAAGTAAGTGGATCAGACAAGGTAACATGGATGAAAAATATGTGGGGTTTTTATGTCTAGCTTGAAAAAAAGTCCCTTCGGCTTAGAGTCATTGATTTATTCAGGCATTACCTTCAGTCTGAATTACTTATGACACTTTTGAAGGAGGCAAAATGGTCTCCATCATAATGGAGACTTGTGAAATTTAATCTTCCCAGTGGCTTTACAAAGCTCCACTGGAAAAGCCAACCCTTACTACCAGTCTTCAACAACAAAGCAACTCAGGACTTCACTACAATAACCACAGGAACTTAGTTTATGGCTTACAAGACACTGTATTCTTGAGATGTGAGTGACAAAGTCTCAAAGAGAAATCTGGTGATCTGACAGTCCATTATTTTCTTTGTAGTGCCTCAACTGCTGGTTTTGTGGAAGTCAGCTCAGACTGAAAGGTAGCCACTTGCAGCTGGATTGATTGTGCACTGACATCTGAAAATGTTGGTAGGAAAAAAGAAAGAAAAACTCCAAGCATGCTGTGCACATATACTCCTAGCAAATCCTCATCTACCAGAGACAGAAAAAGGGCAAAGTTACCTAAATCTTCTGGCTGCTGTCTGGACAGCTGCAGATCCTTCACACACGTAACTACCCTACTCCTTATCCACAGCACAGTGGTCTGTACTGTACAGATTATCTCATTTATTTTGAGAGCCACAGAAGTCTGGTCTGGAGATGATGGGTTAATTGTTGCTGTGTTGCTGGCTGGGAAGCTCTGCTAAGTGCCAGCCAGGAAGATGCAGCAAAATTGACAACTACATGTAAGGGCTGGCAATGTGTATGGAACTCTTCTTCCTAGGCCTTCCCATTTCTGTTTCTGTTCAGCAGTTACAGTTCTGGTTCTTAAAAGCTGGTCTTGTAGTGTGTGATATGAGGACAGGGCTGGAGAAGATGGATGGAGGGCTTTTTCCTTGATTTTTGGTCTAGGCAGAGACGATAGGAGGAAGAACCAGCTGGAGGCACTAGGAAGGCTTTCTTAAAGGCAAACCCACGGCTCCAACATGGAGCTTAGAAGGTCATTTCAGGAGGAGATGGAGGGAGGATACATTTAAACATTTCCAGCTTTAGGTAATGCAGTTCTGGAGGCACAGCTGTGTACTCACTTTCCATGGCCCGAGGGGTATGACTGCAGATGAGAGAAAATCAGATGAAGAAAGTGTGTGTGCAGCACAAGGGCTGCATCAGATGCAAGAGACAACAGCTACATATTACCAGCAGTGTTAAGAACTGGCTGAACTGAACTGGCAGAAACTTTTAAGGAGTGCTTTGGTCTCCCTCCAAAACTCCCTTGGCCCATGAGATAAGGAGGCCAACCTTTCAAAATAAGGGTATCCTTCAGTTTGTCCTGTGTCACTAGGAGGGTGGGGCAGACTACACTTACACAAACTGGAAAGAAGGAGGGGATTCACAGTATGGTAAAGGAAATGCTGAGGACATCTGTTATCCATCCAAAAATCAACTGCTTGAAATGCCTGCCATTTCAACAGCAGGATGAAAAAGTCTGATGAAGGCTGGCCTGGAGGTGTTAGGAGTGTGTAAGACCTGAAACCTTCAACAAACACAACAAGATATTGCTCCTGCCATACCTCCCATCCAACCTAACTATGAGCCTTCAGATATGAACATGTTTGAAAAACCCAAAATTTTTGAAGACAGGTATCTGCTTGGCTAAATAATCTCTGGCATGCAGGTAGTCAAGGTAAGCTCTCTCTTGGAATACCATTATAGAGAAGAAATTAGGGGAACTTAAGAAGAGATGGACATTGTTACAGATGGGGCACGTCTCTGACAATATTTCATCACAGCTTCAAATTTCATTCCTTCAAGAAGTTTAGTAGACTTCTATAGAGCTAAGACATTTCCAGCTTGAGGCCCAGCTGCTGAAGGAACAGCCAGTGAAGCCATGCTCTCAAGAAAATCTTTTCAGGTTACATACTGATAGAAAATACTTCATGTACAATTACAAGTATTCAGGAAAACAATCCCATGGTAGAAGTGATGATCAGAGAAAAGTGGCCTAAAGGCTGCATCTGTATTAATAACTTAAAAAAGGACAGGGTGTGAATCCATGGTGGAAAATGGTTTCCTGGCACTATGGCTTATATCAACTAGGGAAGGCACAGGAACAGTTTGGAGATCTCCACAGAGGGAAAAATATCTCCAGTTTCAGAGTCTTGCATACCTCAGGATACTGACACCATGTGCTCTATTTATAACCACAGCTGGATGGCTCATGTCAGTGACTTTGGACTGGTTTCTAATGGATCAGAAGAGAGACAGCTGTTAGCACCTGAAGCCTGCCTAGCTGGGGGGGGCTTACTATGAAAGAAGAAAAGTGGTTTCCCCTTGAGTCAGTTCCCTTCAATGAAAAATAAGAAAATCAGTAGCAAACTGCTGTTGGCATGATATGGGCAATGTCAGACATGACGAAATACCAGCAAAAAGGCAGTACTTGCAAGGTTCTGCAGAGGCTTTAAGAGGAGAGGCCAGAAGGGTGCATGTCACACAGCTCAGAAAGGCATGTTATACAGAACTGGAGAGCTGGAGAAACAGCTGATAGTCTCCCACATTTTTAGGCAAGCTGTTCTAAATACAGTTCACAAAATTCTTTAAGCAATCCATCTGTGGAAGGACACAACACCAAACAAAATTTTCAGAAATGTGAACAGTTACATATGCACCAGCAAGGAGCAGAATGACTCTGGCCTGGATGTCCATGAGCTCCAGACCGGCCAGCAGCTGGCATGCTTTGGTTCCTGTGGCACACCACTCAATCACTGCAAATCTCAAGCTCCAGAGGTAAATGAAATATTTTCTTACTAGTGATTATCTCATCCAAATATGCATAAGCAGTACTGTGCTCTGGGGACTGCAAACAGTTGATTTAACTCAGTCGTAAGGTGAGAACCCCCAGAGAGATCTCGTTAAGCCTCCCTAAGTCTCTATCTTTATGGAAAACTGTGTATCAATTTCTAAAAATAAAAGGTAGCTGAATGACTCTCAGTGATTCTCAAGTCAGGGAGAATGAACCAGGCCTTTAAAACAACAGTGTCGACAGAACCAAACAGTGAGACAGATGGTTCCCCCATCTTCCATTTACCGATCACAAAATACTCCAGTGGTCAAATAAATTTCTGCCATTGAGTTGTTGCATGTGGGCTGGTCTGCTCACCAGCTGTCATTAAAGAGATGTGGGAGGAACAAACCCCAGTTCCTCATGTAAGTCCTAAACTTGTAGAGAATTCGCAACAGAAAATTTCTGACAAGCGTTTGCAAGAAAGGCAACTTAATAAAACAAGTAAGCTTAGAAACTTATTCACTGAGTGGAGGTAAAGTTCTGTTTTTTCAAAGTAGAACAAATCATTGGTCATTTGTAAGGGCTGTTTGAGCTTGTGGATGAGATAGAAAGATGAAGGTCTTCCAAACCTTCAGCAAGAAAGCAGGGTTTTCTCCTGGGTCATACCTTCTGAATCAGGTAAAACAGCACAGATTTTGTTTAGAAAGTGCAGAGGAAGCCAGGAACCTGATTGAAAGAGCAGAGGCCCAAAACCAAACCAAGCTGTAGGAGTTAGGTCACTGTTTTGTAAAATTCTGCAAGCCAATTCCAGTCACGTCTGTAGGGGTTAATGGCCTGCAGCAGGCACATGATACTGCAGGGGCACAAAGTATCATAGTGGATCTCAGGGCATGTGATACCTAAGATAGACCAGGAAAGAAAGAGAATTTTGGCACAAGGAGAATGTTAATGACCTAATAATACACTATCCTGGTACAAATAAATGCTTCCACAGAAACCCAAGTAAAACTGGTATGACACAGTTTGGGATGCAGAATTCTAATTCAGTGCTTGTTAAATAGCTTGTGTCCTAAAACAGTACCAGATGGGTAAAGGGCAGAAGATAAGTCAATGCTCACAGAATGTTGCTAAAGGCTGGTTAGATACCAGCAGTTTTCTCTGAAAGAGGGATCCAGCTTTTAGGAGTTATTCAGGGTTTACCCAGTCTCAGGTGTCTTTTGGCCTCTGTGGACTGTAATCCCAAGGCCAGCAATTAAATGCAATTCAGACTGCTTTTTATATACAGTGAGGAACTCGCTGAAAGTGAAACTTAGAGATGTAATATTCGTACACTATAAGGAAGAATGTGCATTAGGACTGTCCACTCATGGGAAAGCAGAAACTGGTAATTCAGAGTGTTCCACTGTGACAAGGAAAGTTTCTCCAAATTAATTTGAAGCTTCTGCACAGAGAGCAAGTTGACAAAAATCAGTGTTAGGTACAGTTAGCTACAAGCAGATTTGTAAGACACTCCCTGCACAGGAAAGGCAAAGAAAATAGTAATTCAAACAACATCCAAACTCCTGGTCTAGAAATTAATACCTTAGTCCAGCAGTTCTAGCCATGGAAAGGTCCCTGAAATTAAACTAGGGTTAATAAGATTCCTTGCTAGGCACTCAAATTTCACTTGTGATAATGGTCCTGAAGAATTCTAAAGTAGAAATTTGGTGCACTTGCTGTTAGATTTTGGAGAAAGGGACTGAGAGAGAAGTTTTTTAAAAATAAGGAATATTTAAGTGAAATATAGGTGATGTAAAGGCTCAATACAATCCTTTCATGAGACAAAAATTCATCTCCACACATCATTAGTGTATATATACCACCATAAGCTTATAAACTGCAATATTTGTTTTCAGGGAAATGTCTTTGAACCTAACCATCATGGCTGAGCCGGAAAACAGATCATATGGAAGTGAAGAATGGGAGGGAGATGTGGTGAAGACAGCAACAGCAACATCAGAGACTGAGAGCAACTGACACAGGAAATCACTGCTTACAAAAATGGGCAAAGTCACATTGAAATACATGGCAAAATTTCACTCCAGGTCACTGTGAGACCCCCAGCAAATCTGAAATTATTAAGACTGTTCTCAATACTCAACACAGAACAAAAGGTGGAGAAAAGGTTATGCTAAGCCAAAATTTTCTCTCTGGCTTCTATCCAGACCTATTTGTTTACAGTTTGAATGGAAAGTCAGAGGCTTAAGTGTTTCATAACAAGTTCCCTGCACACAGGAGTGGAAATGTTCAACATCATCTTCCACTCCCACAGCTATGGAAAACTCAGTACATACATAGCTATGGAACTGGGAAAGATTTATCCTCTGGCTCTCCCATGTACAAACAATGTTGTTTCCCAGACATAAAATGATAAGCAGCACCCTCTGAGAAATACTCAGGCTGAGACACTGGGAGTTGACCCTAATTATTTTGTGATTTTGAACATACAATGTAGTATATTCATTTGTTCAAATAAAGTCATTGGCAGAGGTAATCTGACCCTGTACATTGTCTCTAGAAGAGCTTGCAGAGATGCCTGGCATTCAGAATCAGCTGGGACATACCTAAATTTAACAAAAGGACTAAAGAGAAAAAAAAAAAGAAAACAGAAGAAGAAAAAACCCCACTTGCTCTCTGAAACCATCTTAAAACCATCTTCATGAGTAAGAAATAATTCCTCAACACAGGGGTGAATTTCCAGAAAGCAAACAGAAATCAAATTGGCACCCAGACAGAACACATAAAAGAACAGAAGAGAGGAGATTATCTGTTCAGGAGAAACCAAATGATGCTAGCCCATGACACAGCGTGAGCTCTGGAAAGATGACCTATTTGTCATAGCTGGAAAATGCTAAAAATACAGGTCCAGATCACTCTCCACTAGCAAAGCACTGAGAGGTGCCTCTGGTGAGGCTTTAAGGCTCCCTGCTATAAACTCCTCACAGTCCTTCATGGATACAGACAAAGGGGCAGGACTGCAGAGTCAGATCAGGCCTCCTCAGCTGTGCTCATACAACCTGAGCATGTATGTTCACACATGTAGAAGGCTTCTGTATAAACATACTTGAGTGAAAAGATAGCCTCTTCCAGCTGAAGAAGCACATACCTGCACTTGTAGATCCAATTCCTGCTGTAAGCACAGAGCGTGGCATAATCTTAACTGCATACTTGAGGAACTGAGATTTCCCTGTACCTGGGTCTCCCACCAACAGGAGATGTGATTCACCTGGGGGGAAAACAGTGATGTAGGAGTAGACAGTTCATATACAGACAGCGACATAAAATGCTCAGATTAAAAAATACCTGTCACAGTCACCTAGAATTTAGTACATAATATACATTAAATAGGTAATTCTGCACTATTTATTGGGTGTGATAAATACATTGTTTAATAGTCATCTAGACACAAATATTTAAAATTAAGTATTTGTGAAGTATTAGCAGGTTTCCTCTAATACAAGTTCTTACATTTTAGAATGCTCATTTCTCAGACTCAGCTTATTCTTGAACATGAAACAGAAGGATACCAGGTTTTAATTATCATTCCACTATTCAGTTATTTAAATTATTGCAAAATGGACTAATAAAGTCAGCAGGTTGTTTCGCTTAATTAATTCTTTGCCAACAGTTACACAATTGTGTAATTTCAAAACAATGAAATTACAGAAGTAAATAATTTGGCTGCTACGATCTCAGTAAAGTGCTCTAAAATTTTTTCACTGTTTTCTACAAAATACAACTTCAATTCAAATATAAAATCTACAATTTTATTTGGCTGTTGGAGTATTAAGAAAATCCTGTATTTGTATACAGAGACATACTTTTAAAAATTATTCTGACCTACATAGATCTATGACCTATGTATCACCTGGCACATGGCACATTTGCCATCTAATAACAACAGAAGGAGAATCAGCAGGCAGGTAACTTGGAGTTACAAGACTAAGTGAGATGTGCTGACAATCACAGATGGAAAAGTCTGGCATTAAGAAGTAAAATGAATCCTTTAATTTTTCCTTTTAATGTACTCTAGTGATCTGCATTAAGGAAACATTAAGATTCTATCCTTTGATGCCAAATACTGCTGGGAATATTCTACTAGAAATAATTTCAAAATGTCACTTATACAATAAAAAGTGACTTTATGTTTTAGATAAAACAGCTGCCTTTAATATTCTACCTAATGGAAACCTGAAAGACTGCTTCTATTGGGTTTTACTTGGGAAAAATTAAAATAAAAAGAGGAAGTCTAGACACCCACCTTAACTTGTCTGAGATTTTGGAAGAATAGTCAGAATTGATTAAAACATGTTCTCAAGCAAATGGGATGGTTATGCTTCCAAGTTCTTACTGGTTTAATTTTGGAGTGGTGAGGGGGGATGTGGGTGAGGACAGGGATGGGAATCACTGTTACAAAGGACATGATACTACTGTGAGAAAAAATACAAACCTCTGGTTCGAGTTCCAGCAGCATCAGTCCTCTGTACACCACCAGCAAGCACCATGGCTACAGCCAGCTTCACCAGGTACAGTCCAAAAACTTGAGGACATAAGCTAGCCAAAATTTCATTCCTCCCTAAAACAAGCAAAAATGGCACTCAGCACAGTTAAAACTTGGTTTCCCACGGACTTCCATGTACACTGACAAATAATTTGGGCAAGAAGAGTAGGGTAGGAAGGAGATCTTTGGTTTTGTTTTTTTTTTTTTTTAATGGGACCAGAGCAGTTGTTTGAACCAAACTTCCTTCATTATAAAGAAGTTAGGCAAGTCACAATCACAAGCAGCAAAGTCAATCCTATTGCAATTTAAGAAATGTATGGTGTGGACAGCAAGGTAAAAGGCACTAATGAAATGCCATCATGCAAATTCTTTTGTTCCACATTTACAAGTGTAGAAGCTATGAAACCTAGAGCTTGAAAACTGGTGTGCTGTGCATTTAAGAAAACTAAGAAAACTTCTAACACTTATTTTGCCTTAAACCTGTGCACACATAGTGAGTTTATTTTCTCGTTACCTTCCATCTCGTTCTCCTTTGATCCTTCTGTGTCACATGTCCCTCTCCTCCTCCCTACTATTCTACTTTTCAGCAGCAGAATATTTCAATCTGCTCTGAAAATGCTGATGGTGTGGAAGATATGTAACAGAATTAATCCTGTCCCTTGAGATTCTGACACTACCTGCTCATAAGGGGTCTCAGGTTATATGCCATGTGTTACTTCCATTGCTAGGGAACAAAAAAGAGTGACCTATTTTGAGAGCTTAACTTTATGTTTTAAATTTACATACAAGTACCTGGTACTGGCAAAATATAGGCACCTAATGGATGACTTAAGGTATATGTTTCATCTGGAGGCCTTCTGAAGGAATTAACACATCTATGTCCATCCAAAAGTAGAATTTTAAAAACGCTGTTCAGCCATAGCACAGCTCAAGATTTAACTCCACAGTTAGGAGGTAGAATCATTAAGTGACAGACATAAGATGTAGTAGTAGCTACCATTAGTTCTTGAAAAACAGTACAGGTACACACACATTCTGTTGTGAAATGGCCTCAGACTCCTTAGTCAGATGTGATCTTTGCCCTCAATTTCAACTCAAGTTCAGACAAACAGCCTGAAACAGACATTTTGGGCAGTCAGGGTCCTTCTAATTTTCACCTCAACTTTCTTGTAGCCACTTCATATTTATTAATTCAGAATGGGTAATATTACATAAAATCACATTGCTCCCTCCAAAAATTGTCCTGAGAATGAAAGATTAAAAGGGACCTTCAAAGAAGATCCTGAGTTACTTTCTGAACAGTTCTAACAAGAGCGATAAGAAATATTCTCGTTCCAAACAGCAGAAGGAAGAAATGTTATCATTCCAAGCAGCAGGAAGCTAGCAATTAAATTGCTTTCCAGGAAATGCAGTCCTGAAGAATCTTTGACATTGACAGGATCTACACTTTCTTACTGTGAGCAGGCTAATTTGAGGGAGGCTCCCACCTGCTTCTCCTCCTGTTTGTCTTTAAAGAAGGACTAAATGCTTTCCAAGGTTTTACAAGACAGAGTGTCAGCCTAATAAAGTTCAGTGATGGAGACCCTAAAGAGTCCACTGAGCTTCTTGCAGAGTTGATGAGAAGGCACTTAGATTTTGGAGAGGGACAGAGTTTCAGACAGAACTCCTGGTAATTCCAAGGTGGTTGACTGTGGACCATGGCAAGTTTAGGACCCAGCATACTGAACACTGACTGTTCTGGAAGCCACTGCGTCTTGGGAGGCTCCCCTGCACCTAACTCAAGGGCCTAGGCATCCAAGAGTTACATTAAAGATAGGATGTGCTAATCCCTATGGTAAAGATTCAGAGCTTAATTTGGGATGCAGAGACAGTGTGTCAGCTCTCTCACCCAAGAGGCAAGAGCTGTGCTGACTAAAGGCAGATCTGGTCCACACTGTTTCTTCTAAGAAGTATGCTTCTGCTTTCTTGATTATAAAACACTTCTCTTTTTTTCCTCTGATACTTATATTCTTTCTCATTTCTTGATAATAAATGTTCCAAAAAAGACTTGAATAGAAAGCTCAAAGAATGAAGATCAATGCAGTAGGTTTGGTACTTCCTTCCACCCAGGTAGTATTAAAGTAAGAGTTTCATTTTCTTGTAGTGGGAAAAAATATATTCTTGATGAATGTGTGGTGGGATAGGATAATGGGGGAAAAATTGTTCAGTCAGTGTGTTCAGTCATCTCTATCCAATCAAGTGCCCTACTTAAAAGCCTTCCACTACTCACCTGCTAAGGGATCATTCCTATGCCTTTCCCAGAAGTCTTCAAATTCCTTGCGAACTTCTTCATCAATTACAACCCCTGCTAGCTGCTCATTGTTCACTTTAACATAGTTGGCTTTTAAAACAAGCTCCAAGTCGCAGCGTGCACCCTCGTGGAAAGGTTTCCACCTCTGCATTACCACTCCATACACTGTGATGTCATCTCCTAGAGGTAACAATAAAAATTAGTAAAATAACATCTGACTTGAGACATGCAGACATTTCAGCTAACTGTAACGCACAATAATGTGATTGAGATCATGTGTTACAGTTTATAAGGTTAAAAAAAATCTAACCACAAAAAGCAAAACCTCCTGCAGTTGCTGGAAGTCTAATACAAAGATAAGGCAGATTGCTTAAGTCTGTGGTAGGGAGTTGTTTTGTCTTCCCAGCTCTGTTTAAGGGAGGTGAATTCTAAAGATATACCTCTGCTTGTTTCCTCTTTTTTTTTTGTTTCCTGTTTTCTCTCGTAAACTGTAGAAGCTCTTTCAGTTAGATTGATTATACAACAAAAAATTAGTCAAAACTTATTTAGCTTCTGGGAACTTTGGTGATCAACCCCAGAATCTGTTGTTAACATTCTGAGTAGAGTGTTTTCTGAGAAAGTACAACCACAAATTAATGTCTTATGGAAATGTGCCTATCTGAGAATTTTTAGTCCACTCTTCATTCATCTTCCTGCCAGTTAGCTTCTTCTTTGAATGCCAAGTAGCTTTCTCCACCTGCAGTACTCCTTAGATAGGAGGTCAGGTTTCCTGGCTCTCCAAACCTATGGAGGGGCACCTCACATTGTGTGACCCAATCACCTGGGGAGGTCTGGTGTCCTGCAGTGACAAGATTTAATGTACTTCCTGTATGTCACAACACATTATTTATTGAAACTGATCTGTCAAACAGCCAAGATGTGACCTGGGGGTGCATGACACTTTCTAGAATGATCATCAGGTGCCACACTAATGTTCAGCCTGAAACAGCAACGTGAGTGATGAACACACCTCATTCGAGGTGTCATTCCCTGACAGAAATTCATCTCAAATGGAAAACTAAAAATGCTTGTGGGTACAAATGTGTAATTTATGCTGTATCCTCACCAGACTTGCAACTGTCCACCAAGTCATCTTCCAGAACAACCACCATGCAACGAGGGATGCTTCCAACAGACAGCCTCTGAACCTAGGTGATGGGAAGGAAAAGCACTTCTTAAGAACTGCACTTTTCAAAAGCCTTTAATTTACAGCTGCTCTGGCTTAAGGGCCAATGGTCCTTTCCTGCAACTGAGGTCAGTTCTTGCTTTTTATCACAAAACTTACAGTAAGGATGCCAATGCTGCCCTGAGCTTAACAATGAAAGCTTAATGCTGATATTAATGGAAATGGGACTGGCTATTAAATTAGCAGAAGGTGCTCGGTTTTGGGAGATGTTGTGTAATTTCAATATCTTGCTGAAGATACTGAAATCACACAACATTTGAAAGACCTGGTTGGGTTTTTTTACTATAATTTGAGTTATTACTAGATACTTCTTCAATATGTAAAGTTGACTTTGAGTACTGAAGCATGTGCATGGGTTATAATCCTTCACTGAAGTATATACTGAGAGAATATTCTCTGTGTTTTTCCGGTATTTAACCATGACTTGACAGTTTGAGATTAAGTTTACACCTAGGTGTTCAAGGATTAAATCAAAAACAGGAAAACTCAAACATATATTGACAAATGTGCCAGTAACTCCTGTAATACTTTTTCTTTTCTCCAGGGCAAAGTCTGTGCAATCATGTCACAGTCCATTTCCAACCAGGAATCTTTCCATTTACACTTAGAGCTTGCAATAGTTTTGAGAGTATCCACTGCACAAGAACAACAGTCAGAAGTACCTTTTCATTCTGCAGCACAGGTCATACATGCTAGAATTCTAAATGTATTCACTCTCTGGTGCCTAGGAAGGTTAATTCACCCTTGCGTATTATCTAAATGGCCACAGGCAGTTCACATCACTGTCAGTACTGGTGGCACATGCATGGTTATTTGCAGAGCTCAGTAGGAAACACAAGGGAAATGCACTCCTAATTTAACTTTACTGTTTTTAATAAGCCCATGTTGCTGAAAATCCTTCCTAGCAGAAAGATCTGTGTGTCACACAGTAGAACAAAAAATAAGTTACAGAGATTTCCCATATGTCAGAAACAATCATTATATGTACATGCAATATAAGGCTTATTTCCTAGCAACTTGTATTCCCTTATATTTTTGGTATTCTGAACTTTTAAGACCTTTAATTTCTAACTTATACGTTTCTCCTCCACTTTGTCTGCACTTCCATCCAGGGCTACCATGAGAAAAATGCAGATTCTGCATGCAGGTTCTGTAAGGATCACATATGCAATAATTGTTGAATTCAATATTGGCTGAAGGGAAGGGACATTTGCAGACACCACACACTGACCACACTGCACAGCTACAGCTGGCCCTGGCCAGCACTGGGGTAGCTTTACTCCTCAGAAGCAGTGCTGAACATCAGCATCATGTACAGGAAGTGCTTAGACAAACAATGCACACTTGGTGTTACAGGGATTCAATGTGGAATGGAATTTCACCTATGGAAATTTCATCTATTCACTGACTGCTGGTGTTTTGTACAATACCGAGTGGAATTACCCAATAACAGAAGTCTGTTCTACATGTTGGCTTAATTTTTAACTCTTTGACTGGAAATCTCTGACCAAAGAGTTGCCTGGCTCCTTTCAGTCTTCTCAGGCATTTGTTTTAAACAGCAGTAGACTATATCTCTACTTTAACACCTTCCCCTTTTTGCCTTTGGTTTCTTTCCCTCACCTGCTCCTGAATTTTGATTTCTTGGTAGTCCCTGCAGCAGGCAGGCGAAGAGGCTGCTCCAGAGAGACAGGTGAAGCTGGTGGAGCTGCAGCCGGCCTGGCTCAGGCAGGCCGCTGGGCGACAGAAGGCGTAGCCCTGCTCCAAGTCGGCCGCGACGCCGAACACGTGCTTGCACTTGTTGCAGATGTAGCTCCGTTCGAACTCCAGGACCTTCACCGAACTGGTTCGTATCACAGTGCCAGTGACAGACAGAAAGTGCCCCACGTCCCTGGATTTAGGAATGTGCTCTCGAGTCAGCTCTGGGCAAATTGGCAAACCTGTTGGACAGAAATATATGTGTGCAGCGTAAGGCTACGCTTACAAAACAAGGACCTACACTGCAGCTACACGGAAAGACTGGAGAACATGCCAGACAGGTGAACAGTGGCCACTGCTATTAGTGTTCCATAAACATGATTCAACTCTTCACCTGCTGTACCATAAGTCTGATTCATTGTCCTCAGGTGCTGAAAATCATCAGACACTGAGCACTATGCTGAAAATGTTGCCATTTCACTCTCCCACTCTTGCCAAGGGGTGAATAGTCATGAACAGTTTCCATTCATGGAAACTGATGTTCTCATATCTATATTAATTTAGATGTTCTTTTTGCAGATGCCATTTATTCTACAACTGGTTTACCCGAATTACAAATTTTTAGTTATGCTGCTTAATTGTGGTTCAATGTTATTCCTGCAGTTAAAGAGATGTAGCTCCTAATTTCCTGTGAATTCTCCAGTCTAAGCAAATTCATAGTCTGAGAGCATCTGACCTTAAATCCACATTGCATACCAGTAAACCTCGAGCACAAGGAAGAGAGCATAAAAAGAATGCAAAAGGGTTATGAACACAGCCAAAGCAAATTCTCTTGTACAATCAAATGCATAGTGACAGGACACTTTCCACTTGCTCTCCTTTAATTCCACCCCAGCAGCCAGTTCAGTCGTGTGCTGATCCCGCTCCAGTGTTCACCCATCGCTCAGCACCAGAGTGGCTGAAATCCTCAGGAAGATTAATCTCTCTCAACAGCCTACCAAGTCTTTATAAAAATAAATTTTTTGCTCACCTGAGCAAAATATTGCCTGTTCAGAAATTAGCAATGAACTACAAGATACTAATCATTACAAACTTAATTTTTTAGCTTTACTTCCAAAATAGAGCTAGGAAAGAGAGATGTAAAACTACAAATCTGCTAGGAAATGATGTTTCCAAGGGGAGTGAAACTATTTGTGTGTTTAGGTCAAATCTTCTCAGTAGCTTTGGCTGCTAAAAAAAAAAAGTCATATTTATTTCAATGTTTTCAAACCCAAATGCCCTATTTCAGACATGCAGAAACATTCTGGTTTGATGCTTTTAAGCAATACATGACCTTCTGCTTTTGTTTAAAGAAAATCTTTTTACCTATTAAACTAATTTTAAAGAGTAAGAGAATAAAGTAGAAAAAGTAGAATTAAACTATCAGGGAAAGGAAGTATTTTGTAAAACTGCAAACAATTTTTTCTGTTTGACTCTAATAAAGCTATTTAAATGTTCTACCAAGCCTGTTAAAATTTTCATTCCACCACAGATTTGCATTTTTAGTCAGTTCAGGAGAAAAAAAAACCCTGTTATTTCTCCACCTGCTTTGGCATTTTTTTTCATAGTTCAGTATTGCTGCCTCTGAAAAAGCTTTGCAAAATGCATCATGTCTTACACTAGAGAGAGCTGCAGCACTGCTGTCAGGATATATGACGATCATCTCTGTGAATGCTGAAGAGACAAGAGTCTAAATGTGACAAAAGGAGCCTTCATTCTGATCATACCAGACTGCCTGACAAACTCTTTAATTGAGTATGTGCCTCTTTGAATCAGCTTTACTGTATTAGTCACAAAAAAGCTAATAGAAAATATCAGAAGCTGCCTGGCCTTCGGTAACAGACACAGTGGTGCTCAGGCTAATGATGAGTAAGGAAAAATCATTTCATGGATTTGTAGCAAAAAGTAGAAGTTATACAATCAAAGTCCTACAATGCTGAAATTCAGATAAAGAATTTTATGTTTTACTTTCTTCAGTGAACTCAGGGTAATCATCCATTATTAATTACTGCATAGCCACACTCCTTCAATCCTTTCTTGAACCTCTAGATGTCCATATTGGTTGAAGGTGTTGAGATTGTTTCTTACACCAGGTGTAAGCAGAATCACTTTCCTCACTTAATTCCAAGACTGACACATAGACACCATCACCCACACTCCTGGTAGTTGCCTGCTGCTCCCACCAAGAATAGTGCACCACCTTCTCATCCCCTCCTTATCTGACATGGGGATGGGAATGGGAAGTGGCACTCCAAGATGAGAATCCTGAAGGTGATCAGAACCCAGCATCTACTTTAAAGATAACAGTATCATGGGAAAATCTGGGAGGAAAATAGCTATAGAAAATTTAGGTTATTTCTTTTGTTTCTTCTGCAGCAAGCCTTTCAGTGGTACAGAACATTAACCAAATTCTGTGGACAGATGTTATTTTGATCCAGCTGGACCTCTCAAGGATAACTCCCGGTTCTTCACCAATTTCTCTCCAGCTTAGGGATGGAATCATCTGTGAATCTGCTGACTGAATTCTTCTATTAATGATCAGTCAGGCTTGCTTTTATCAGTTATTAAAACTATTTGATCAAGAAGGCTAATTTTGCCAAAGATTGATAAGGGAATATTCAGACAAAATATCACTGTGGGAGGAGTGATCAGCACCAGCAAGAGGCTGAAAAGAGGAAAAGGAATGTCATAAAGACACCACTATTCATGCAGAGATCATCTCTCCTTGCTGTATTCCTTCTAATACTTCCTGACAGCTTCAAATAATCATACTTGGTGTCCTTTTTCATGCTGAAGCTCTGAACGATGTAAATGCATCTCAGCAGACTAGGAGGAAAGTTTTACCTCATTCCTGCTTTCATAGGTACAGAGAGGTGCCTGGGGTCAAATTTCAGTACAACACAGAGGCCATCCTTTAACCTCACATACTCAGCAGCTGTGTACCAGCTCCTCAGCACCTGAATACCACAGGCTAAATATATTTCTGAGGTATGTGTTGGCATTACAACATTTTTATGGAAACTCACTGGGATGGAACACAGGCCTATTTAACAACTCTGATTTACCCAAATTCAAGCTGCCAAAAGACTGAACAATCACAAGCCACAATAGGGCAGGAGAGGGAAACACAGGCTGCCAGCTCTTGGCTTTGCAGACTATTGCTCCAAATTGCTATGATCAGAAATGACCAGAAGGGATGGTGCCACTGCTGACCCAGTTTCCCACAACAGGCAAAAAAGACATTTCAACCCCAGAACTTGCACTCCACATTTACCAAACCTCAAAACTACTAAAAATTTTCTAATAATAAGGAATAATGATATATAACCTTGCAGTGAAAAAATTGCTGAATCCTCCATTAATGATCATGCCTTCCAACAGTTCATTCCAATTTTATGACAAGCAATTTTATAACAGCTAAGCATAAAATTCAACAGTTTTGGATGAAATTATTACAAGACAACTCAAAATTTAGACTTTATCTCTTCTGGAAGATGGCTGGAGCCAACAAAGACTGGGAGTTAACTGGCAAGGTAGGGAAGTCAACCTGCAGTAAAACTTAGGAACTATGTATCTTCCCCAAAACTTTTTTTCCCAGGACTTTTTTTCCTTCTTTCTTTTTCTTCTCGCTACACTTTCTGTCCAAAATAATGTAAGACCAGCTGCTGCTTTGAGGAGTCTGCCCCGGAAAGTCTTTGGTGTAAGCCCTGACACAAAGAGAGACGCCAACTATTGCACGCAGGCCAGCGGGGATGGGCACAGCTTTTCTTTTGGGAGTTGGTCTACACACACCCACGTGTTTTTACGTGTCCTCTGCAGCTTAATGCACACTAAGGATTCCCTACTGCTTCGAACACTGAAACAGCAAGAAATAAACTTGCTCGTTCCATGACGCCCCAATAGCTTGTCACAGAGTAAGGAAACTCTGGGAGTTTCCCTGGAGAGTCAGGAAATGTTTGGCAGCGCCGGCTGGGAGATGCACCTTCCTGCAGCCCCCGCCCCGCCACTCACCCGAGACCCTGGCGTGGAGGTTCTGCTTGAGGCTGAGCTGAGCCGGGTCCGCGCTGCCCTGCAGCGCTGCCAGCGCAGCCCGGCGCAGCGCGCTGTCAAAAATCGGGAGCACCTCGCTGGGGAAGGCGTTGAAGTACTCCCCGATCTCCATGTTGGTCTCAAAGAGCGTCAAGGCGTCGACGACGATGGGGTAGTGAGCCTGGTCGTCCGCCTCCCTCAGGATGCCCAGGATGTCGTCCCTGTGGTGCTCCAGCACGTAGGACTCGAACACCTGCCCGATGAGGCTCACCTGCTCCGCGCTCAGCACCATGTCGTCCCTAGGCGGGGGCGAGGCGCGGGGGGGCGGTCACACAGCGGCGCTTCCCGGTACGGCCCCGAGCCGGGCGGGAAACTTCGTCTTTCCCTGGGAAAAGCCCATCGCCGAGCCAGGCGAGGCGGGGCGCGGATCATGAGCTCGGGCAGGGAAACCTCGTCACAGCGGCACCTCCGCCCCGCCGCTGCCCGGCACCGGGACCGCGGCAGGCAGCGGGGCCGGACGGAGTTTTCT
>VZRX01013576.1:252807-308564 GCA_013398075.1 Notiomystis cincta | reverse complement strand
GAGAGACGCCGCTCCTGTAGAGCCCGGGAGCATCGCGAGGCGCGGGGAGAGGGGGCTCTGGGCACGGGTGGCCCCAGGCAGCTGAAGCTGCTTCCTGCAAGTTCCCTCTCCACCCCCGCGGGTTAAGCCTCGAAGTCTAAATTTGGCTTCTTTAGAGGGAGTTGCACGACAAACCAGCCGCTTCTCCCTACTTCATGAGGGCGTAGCAGAGTCTGAGGAGTTTGGGGATTTTATTCTTAATGTAATAAAAAAAAAAAAAAAAAGGTTTTTAGAGCTGCAGGCTCTAAAGCTTTCTCTTTTCCCCAGAATTTACAGTATGGTATTTTGAATAGTTTCTTGTCTGTATTTTTTCCCTGCATATAACAACCCAGTGACATGCTCTACAGCTATTTGAAATATTTTGGGGTTTAGCTAATTCTTTATCAAAATCGTGTTCCAAGCTATTACGATCCGGTTTAAACCCCGAAGAGCAAAGAAAACTAAATCTCTGTGTATAAAACACACCCAAAAAACATTACAACCAAACGAGGTTGAATGTTGGTGCCAAAAAATTGATATATTTTATTGTATAGAATCCAGTGTTAATATGTATAGAATGTTAATGTACAGAATCCAGAATTAATATATGTTTTGGGCCAGGTGGGAAGGCCCAGGAGTCTCCCCTAAGGGGGCTAAAACTAAATCTCTGTGTATAAAACACACCCAAAAAACATTACAACCAAACGAGGTTGAATGTTGGTGCCAAAAAATTGATATATTTTATTGTATAGAATCCAGTGTTAATATGTATAGAATGTTAATGTACAGAATCCAGAATTAATATATGTTTTGGGCCAGGTGGGAAGGCCCAGGAGTCTCCCCTAAGGGGGCTAGGTTTGACACTGTCCCTTGCAACAGTGAGGCTCTGCATCATCTGCAGTGCTCTGGTGCAGAGTCTGGGGGGCTTTTGCTGGGCCATGACCCCCCCGTGCTGTGGATAAGCTTTCCCCGGGTGAAGGGCCCCTGCAGCTTGGGCTCCTCTGCACAGCGGAGGGTCGGTGGGTGTTAACTGTGCCTCTGACCAGAGGCTGTTCCAACACGCACCCCAAACCTCCCCTCTCCCCCACCCTTCGGTGCAAGGGGCGGTGCGAAGCCTGGCAACTGATGGCCCTGGGGCTGCGGTCTCCACCCCGAAGGTGTCAAGCGGGTGCTCTGTGAATGTGTTCTTCTTCCCAGCCCTGAGTTAGTACTCTATCTTACCTGCACCAGCGAGCTGTCCAGGGCCTCCGTCAGAGCCCCATTCAGGCTGTGGTAGTCTTCTCTGCAGCCTTTATGCTTTTTTTTTTGCTATAACAGGCGAAAGTCCTTCATGAAAGTGTTTAAGTCATAAACTATTATGTTTCAGCCTCCGACACAGGCATAAGGAGTTTCTCGAGCAGTTTGCCTTTCCTCCAGTCACTCTGTAGCAAGTGTGCACACTTCTAACAAGTGCTGTGCTTGCGTGTTTGAATTCTGTCCTCATCGAATTCAGTATAAGAGGACTATCTTCTGATTTATTTGTGTATTTTCTTGGTACCTCTGAAGAGCTTTTTAAATATCTTTTTCATACCTCCATTCAAGTTTTGCAGAGCATAGCTTAATGACCCCGTAACTTTGCAGTGCTGAGTGATCTTAAAATTTTTCTCCATTGCACTTCTTATTCCCAGGACCTCCCATTGCTGGTCTGTATTAATAAGGAATTATTGATAGGCAATCAAAGCAAAAATCACTGCCCATGTAAGAGCTTAACCAAAAAGTGTACTACAATATCACCAATAATTCTGTAAAAGAAACATATCAAAAGAAATGTACAGTTTGTATTTTAATACAAAATTTTACAGTTGGTGGAGGGGGAAATCAACACTTTTCAAACAAAAATAATATCCTTTAGATGTTTTATTATCAAATTATGATGTATGGCTTCAATGGTTAAAGTAACTGCCTTAGTGCATTAATAAAACTATGATAATTAATTTGAATGTCTAACATGCTGGGGGTTTTTCCCTTCCAGTCCTATTTAAATGTGATTTTAATGAGTAAGAAAGCTGCAGTGGTTACTTCACCTCTTGACTATATTATCTTACTATCCATGAGTTCATGTGAAGAATGTTTGGCCAGCAAAGAAGGGAATGGTCTTGGAAAGTTTGGGGAAAATGTTTGTGTGTAACTTCACAGGTGCTTTGAATCACAAATCAAATTCTCTGAATTGCTACTCCACCTGCTATCAAAAGAGGATTTCTGCACAGGACTCCTGTCTGGGGAATCAGTGGAGGGAACTTCAGTTACCTCTCCTGCGTTGTTTGCAAACACAAACTTCTTCAGTGTACCTGTAGATGTTGCCTAAATCCTCACCTGAAGGCAACAGTGTTTACAGCAAAAAACTGCTTCATGGGGATTGTAAAGAGGAAGTGTTTTAACCCCTAGATATGTCTCTAGAAGAAAAATACATTTTGTTTTATAAAATGGTCCTGTTGTAACCAATTTTATAGATACAGCTGTAAAGGCACTGCTGAGATCTGCACTTAAAATATAAATTGATCACTGTGAAAATTCAAAACAAGCCCTTTGTCTGGCATATGCTTTCAGTGTCAACTTTAATCAGTTCCTGGTGCTGTCTTGCAAGGTACAAAACCAGGCTGCTATTTTCTAACGATGAGACACAGTTATTGCTACACATTTGTTGGCACAGTTACCTGGCTTTGGGTATGGCAGAGCTGTCATCTGTGGATTCCTGGAGGTGTCCATGTGTGCTTCCAAACAGCCAGTGCAGCAGTGTGAACAACAGTGCAGCTGCCTGCAGCTGGGGCAGCTGATTTCTCACCTACAGAGCAAGTAGCAGATGTTGGTATGTAAAGGCTATGGTCAGGGAGTGGTTCCTACAAGACAAAATTCAAGTTATTTATCAACTTATTATTATCTAATAGTAACCAGTAACTGCTATGTGCTTAGCTGAGTAATGAAGAAATGTTTACTCAACAAGAAGTTACCAAAAAATGTTTTATGCCCTTTGGAAAATCCATGGGGTAGCCTCTTTTGAAATCATGGTGCAAAGTAGGACAGGAAGAAGTAGTTGTTACAAAGGAGTGGATGGAGACAGTGCTGACAGTTACCAGCCTGAAAAGCTCTCTTGTCCTCACTTGCCTGGTTTGGTTCTGCTTTCCACTTGGAAAAATGGCTTTCCTACATAAACCAGTATTACTATTTTTGCTTTCAGATCCCTCCTGATAGTCTTGTGTGGTAATGAAGACAAAGACTTAAAGCTTGTGTATTTTTGAGTTTTACAGAACACAGCGTGTGCCCTCAGCCCGGGTCTGTCCCGGGAGAGGACGAGAACTGCCCGCTAATACCGCGCTCAGGGCGGGGCTACCCCGCCCTGCAGTTCGGGCACTGCCAGCAGGGCTGCACCGGAGCTGAGAAGGGCTCATGGATGGATCCCACTGGATCTTAGGGGGAGATTTACACCAGGCAGCATGAGTATGGCTGGCTGTAAAACCTGGGCTCCACACCATACCCTCAAGTGTGTCTCTTGGCAGCCGAGGCTGAGGCTGCCTATGAACTCATGATCCGTGCACTTTCACCTTCTCCCAGAATACCAGATACTGCCAAGACCAGGAACACAATGGCACAGTCATCATCCAAGTTCCTTAATCCCAAAAGCCAGATACTAACTTCTTTTACAAATACATTTTACAGAGTTCTCAATGCCATTTGGTAGAAAATAAATTTTTTCCTAGTGTCCTCTGGCTGTTTTTTGGGCATTTTTGGTTGGCTTTGGGACTTTTTTTGGGGTTTTTTTTGTACATTTAGATGCCTACTAGTAAAAAACCCATGGGCACACCTTTCACTGAATAGGTAAATGTAGGGATCATTATCTTCGTGTTCCTGTCCAGTTATTCATTCCATATGTGAAAATGCACAAATCAAGCTGAGGATGGGAGATGGTAGCTGCTCCCTTGCAAAGCATGCAAGAAAAAATACGCAACACTCACTTCAGAACATTATAACAAAATGATCTAGTGAATTTTATTTTGGGTAACAGCCAAGAAATCTGACATTTTGCCCAATATGGCTTTCTTCTAAAATTAAAAAGTTGCATATACCTACAGTTGAGTCCACCAGCTACAGAAAATCTGATGTATACATTTTTAATCCATGGCAGCATCACCAGAATACAGCTTTCAGTGGTGTTTTCAAGGTGAATTATACGATAGAAGTTTTTAAATGTGCATTTAGAAGATTTTTATATTGTTTATATGAAAACATACAAATTTTTCATTTATACATATAGTACATATAAAACTCATTGTAATTAGCAAGTATCTTCATCTGGGTATTTACCTTTGTGCATATAGCAAAAAAAGGATGCAGTTAGGGCTTCAGATGAAATATTAAAGTTCAAGACCTTTGTATATGCTACCTAGAACCTTATTCAAATAACTCAAACATATTTTTTCCTGCTTTTAAAAGATAAGAGATTCAGCTTAAAAATACATTCATAAAACAAAGACAATATTCTCCCTGAGACTACCAGTGTGAGTTAATTTGTGGTAATCTTTGAATGAAAAAATATAAAAAAGACAATAAGCTCTGGTTTTCTCTATGCTGCAACAAATTTCTTGAGCAACACTGACATCATGAAAGGTATAGATTGGGGAATCATGCTCACTAGCTGAAAAACAGTTTTATACATCAGTTTAAGAAGAAGAAAAAAATTTAATATAGACAAGGGAAGGTAACTAAGTTTTAATGTAAGATCTGTATCTGTAGTATGTATTAATGGGAAAAAGTCGTGTTGTTGGTTTTTGTTTGTGGCTTCTTTTTTTTTTCATTTCAGACATGAATTTTATCCAAAGCAGGACTATATGCTCAAAATGTAGATTTTTGATTTATACAGAGATACCTAGAACAGTTTTCTAAATATTTCAAGCATTTGTTTTTGTTAATATTCATAAAAGAAATGTAGAACCTGTGGGAACAGTTTCTGCTTAAATTCAATGATAAAATCTTTGATTATAACTAGATGGTGAAGTCTCATAAGCAATAGGTGAGGAGTCAACCCCCCTCCCCACTGAACAGCTCCTGGATTGTGGCTTTTTTCATCTTCTATCAGAACCAATCTGCTCAGAAGGCCAGCAGCTACACTCGTTTTATTTAGCGTTCTTCCTTTTAAATGTTAGCCAGAGAAGGTTTTTAAATTGCTACAAAGTAACAGAACTGGGATGCATTAAACATATCCCACCCAAATTGGAGAGAGTGAGAGATATATACTTCTCCTTTTACAATTCAAGTTGTACTTATAGTAACCATGCAGTTATGTTATTTGGGGGGAAAAGCCTTACCTGAAATCAAAGAAAACACATATATAGGAAGAAGGGGGAAAGCATTATGTTTGTTCTACCAAAATTTATTATGTAGTAATTACAAAGTTTAAAGATTCTTCCATTTGAAATAAAAATAATAGTTATAATTACACATATTGTATAGTACCATGTCAGGTGATTCCAACAAATATAACATGAAATACAGTGCAGTTTCAAATCAGAAAGACAAATACTTTCTCATTCACAGTGTTTGACAAATTACAGGAAAGCTTGTTCACATGAGGGTTTACTTAAGGTCATGCTCTTATAAACAGTCCACGTCACGCTGTGCCACAAAAACAAACCACCTCTCAGAACGTGAAGTATCGGGCAAACCACTCCTGGCGCTGTGGGTCTGGTGAAGCCACGGGTGAGGCATCAGTCTGAGGAGGGCTACATTCACAGAAAGAAAAAAACACAATTATCCTACAACTACGTGAAAAGTACAGCTGGTAGGAGAAGAAAAAAAATCACAGAGAATACTCAGTAAGGAACACAGTCTGGTTTTCCATGGATTAATTATCAGTGTACCTTAGGATGTGATTTAATGTCTCCCTACAGAATCTGTGATCATCCACTCCATTGGAGAGCATCAGCAGCATGGACAAGTCAAGTCAGTTCAGAAGCCACGTTACAGGGCGGGCAAATAATATTTTGGAAAACATAATTTTAAATCTCATAAATAGCTGCAGTTTTCAGGAAGAATAAAAAGAGTTTTCTTGGAAAAGCATGACTGTAGAAGGTCCTCTTTTAGCATCCTTTTCCTGTGGTAAATTAATTTTGAAAAATATGATGCGAACATCATATTTGTAGACATGTGCTCACAAAGACTGGCTGGCAGCTGAACAGAAATACACACTGTTGTAGTAATTAACACCCACCACAAATATCACTTGCAATTGTTCATGCACACACTTTAAATATGCCAAAATACTAGAAAAAACAAACTGCTGTGCTGCAAACAGCATTTGGCTCCTCTTTGAATACTTAACATTCTAGCAAAATGAGTGGGAAAGAATAATGTAATTTAATTACACAGGTTCCTTAATCAATAAAAATTGCCTCTACTATAGGATAATAGAGAACACAAAACAATTTGGAGTGAAAACTCCAGCATAACAGTCCATAGGGTCATGCACATGCATGTTTATAGATACCTGAGCATATTCATGCACACAACATGCACAAGAAAAGAAATAGCAACAGTACTTTTTTTTAAAAAAAAAGGTTTTCTTGAAAAATATTGCCTTCCCTTACCTATTTTAGATTCTATCATTTATTTCCATTTATAATTAGCAGTTGCTAGGTATGTGATCTTTTGCATTAAACCAAAGGAGAGAGCAAACAACCAGCTATGGAACCAGCAATTACATGTTGCTTTAAGTTGGCATCTTAGAGGTAAGAGATCAGCACCTACTTGATACAAAGTACAGCACTTCAGTGCAATTCATATGTGGGCACATCAAGCTAAAATATTAAAATCCTGCCTCTAAAATGCCATTTTTAAGTTATTCAATTCAGTAGATTATTTTGTGAGAATTACTTGAGACTTTAATGCTGGTTTTGATTACTGGAACTCAGCATTAAGCACCCAAGCCTGTACATTTCCTGTTGCTGTAGTAAGGTTACTCCTATGAAACAACTTCATATAGGTGAGGAAAGAGGAAACACAAAACATTCACCTAGCACGGAAAATAATTTTCTTACATAAAAATCTTTATCACATAATACTAAATAAAAAAATCCTCCGTGCTAGTATCAATTCCTAAACGAAAATCAGTAAATAACACAAACATCTAAAACAATTGTTCATATATGTAAACAATTGGAAGCACATGAATTCTGTTAAGGTACTTATAAAGGTTTTCAAGTTCGAGGCTTAGGAAAAAGTGAGAGAATACTTCACATTTCAACAAGGTCTACAATAAAAAGGAATACTATAAAGAGGTTATAATTATAATGTAAAAATTAAAAATGCCATAAGAGTACTTGTACCTCTGAAAGGCTGATAAAGCAAATGGGATTCAGCTCAATAAGAATGCAAAATTTTCCTAAGTTAAGCAAAAAAAAAAAAGAAAAAGGAAAAAAAAAGATTGGTGAGGCAGTGCTCACCTCAAAAACGTCTTGGGCTCTTTGGGTGGCACTGGCTGTGGCAGTGGTTTGCTGCTGTTGAACTCAATATCGTGGATGGGTGAGTTAGGAATGGGGTCCAGGCGGTTTGGATGTCCATTGCCCACCACTCCGCTAGATTCCAGAGCACTTAGATTGGGGACACTCACAAACCTGTTTGTTGATTTATCGTTCTTCTTCTTTTGCTGCATTGAAAATAACAAGCGTAAGGAAGGCTTCTTGCACCAGGACAGATGAGGACATTGGCTAATTTAGAAGTTTTACTGATTGCTGGTTTGGAGGCTTTTTTGAAGGAGAGGAATTGGGACAGACTGGGCTCTTTTTCCAGTTGTAGTTTTCTGTTTGCCTTGACCTGATCACCACAAACTTTCACAGAAAAATCGAATTTCTCATCAAGATGATTAAGTTATTATGGCTTAGTATAATTATCAATGTGTGTATCACATGAGTATATGATCTTTCAATATAACATTTTGGTTATATTGAAACATTGGTCCTATTTAAACATTGGAGATTGACAATCTTGTGGAAAATTTCCTTTCAGTCTGTTAAACCTTTCATGTTTACTAAAATCTGTTCTTCATATCAGTGAAACAGCTCAGCTATCAAATGCAATTACAGTAAATTTCAATGATAAAAAAGTGGGTCTCTCCAACACATTTCATCCCATCACTGAGGCACAGTTTGGTAACTGGACCATGAAACCTAGAAAAGCACCTACGCTTCTTTCACAGCAATTACACCCTCACAGTCAGCAAAGCATTACAGCAATACAGCTAAAGATAAAAATATTACTGTGCAGGAGTCCAGTTTCTTGCACAAAGAAAAGGCCTGGCTTTGATGCAAATACAGCTGCCACTTCTAGACACCAGATGGCACAACTGAACACATTTTTTTTCCAATACTCTGTACTTCTCTTGATAGCATTTCAAGGGACTCAAAATATTTTGGAAATCTCTTTTTATGTCAGTATTTTACATTCCAGAACACATCATACAAGGGAGTCAGTATTCATCCTTCTTTTATTTTCGATATGTTAATGCAGAAGAATGTTTCAAATAATTCTATCGCCTTTTTTTAAATGGCTGTCCGACAGGTCATAGTCTGTATTTTCTGACTTCTAGCACATTTTTCATGTCCACAATAAAATACTAAAATTAAAGGCACCTTATGTCCAAAATTAGGAGTTTTTGACATACTCACAGCAATGAAAAAAATCCCTTGCTCAGAAATACAATAAATTATGTATTATTTGAATATATAATAAATCATTTCTTTCAATTACTTACATGCAACCCCAGCAAAGCAGCTAGGAGAAAAACCCCTTAAGGGTTTATAAGCTACATAAATTTGACCTAAATAAAGTGAAAGATAAGTGGAATCTCATGTTGTTTGTATATAATATTTTCCAGCAGAATTCCACCTGAAACAGGAGAGCTGCTCCATTTGAGATGGGCACAAGTTCAAGAGACAGACAGAGCGCTATCGTTTGTTTGCACTTGCTTCTCCTAGGCTCTCTGCTAGCTCTGATTTCAGTGCCTGACCTCTCCAAAGATGCAAATGATACTAATTGCAGACACATACTCGTGGGTGTGTTTGTCAATACACAATTAAAATACCTCAACAACTTAACGGAAAGCTGTAATAGAAAAAACTGGGGTTTATGCATCACAGTGAACAATCATCTGCTACAAAGGATTAAACTAAGACTGTCCCATATATGTCTGCTGTAGTAGCTGAAGAAGCAAGAAATAAGAAGAAATAGTTTGGTAAAAGTAACCAACTGTTTGTAAAATACACTTGCAAGACAATATATGCTGTAATTAAAACTGTGTTAAATAAACTAGTTAAATCTGTGTGCTCATTTCTGGAAAATGTATGTTATCCACATGAATTGCTTAGAAAAATACTATGATTTATATAATATTCTCTATAAAAAAATCTGTGCTTCTGAAGCAGTCAAATCTGGAGAGAGAAAACTGCATGTATTGTTTCCATGAAATTCATGCAAAGTATTAAGAAACTTTAGATACAAGAATCTAATACTATACTAAACAGATCCATTGCAGAAATTAGAGAAGCTCTAACACATACTGCAATGGCTGTAATTTTGCATTAATATGCAAAGCCTGTAGTAAGTCATAACTTCTGTCTTTTTTTTTTTTTTTTACAAAACAAGAAAAGAGAATGAGATTTTCAGTTTCTTTGTAATTCATTCTCCAATAACACAGTACGTGCTTTGACAAAATACAATAACATAGCTCACAACTCATGAAATGAAAGATCAGAATGTTCTGGCATACAAGACACTTTTAAAGTATAAACATTTTAAGTGATAGAAGCATATTATAAAAATATGTGAATTATCACTATGGAAATCTGATGCTGAAGTACTTTTCCCAAACACTTCTGATTTCACAGAAAACATAAGGTTATATACTAGACAGTTACATTTCACATCTTTATAAATGGGTGGCTCAGACAGACTTCCAATATTTTCAAACAACCATTGAAATTGTATCTGGAAGTCCTGATATTGTCTCTAATGGACCCAAACTAATTTCTTTTATGCAGTTAGCATAAAAATTAGGCATCCAGATAAGCTTGCAAGAGCTGCTGGGCTCATGAAAATCATAGGAGAATATTGACATTCTGCAGCAGAGTTTGTGCAGAAGTGCGAAATGTGCTGATCTGATGTGAAACTGCAGTAAGGCTGGATAAATAACACAGCCTGATCTCAAATAATGGAGTCAGACCTCCTTGTAAATAACCTGAGCTTGAACCTTGATCAGTGAAGCTCTTGAGCATCTGAGCTGCTCAGGTTGGGCCCCTTGGGTTTCAGCCTCTGCTTCAGAACCTTCCCAACTTCTTCTGTCTCTGCAGGAAAAATCTCTTCCCCTTCCACACAAGTGAAATAACCTATGGGTTACCACAAGGAGGAAGGAAATGTCAGAGGACTCCTGAAGTGCTGAGAAGAAACAGTGTTTAGGTGCCCTACCGCAGTCTGTTCACATTCCTCAGGAAGGAATGCTGCTGGCTTTTGAAGTCACAGGAAGGCCACTATGCCTGTGTGCACAGTGGCCTTCCCTGGCTGCTGTTCAGCAGGATGCAGAGAACTGGCAAAGGTTGCTAAAGGTTGCTGCTGAAGTGCTTTCACTTGGATAGGTGGTGACAATAATGGAGAAGGCTAGAGACTGACTTCAGTCTCTTGCAGGCTCCACTGTCCATGCTGGTTTGTCACTCCACTTCTCCGATCTTACTCTACATCTTTCCCCCTTCAGACTCATCCCAAGCCCTTCTCACATGCTTCCCCTTCCCCTTCCCCTTCCTTTTAGTGTCCCCCCTCCCTGTCTTTCTAACGCTCTTCCACCCTGAGCACTTCCCAAAAGGTGCAAAGTGCCCTTGCATTTTCCATAATAACCCAGAAAAATGACAAAACTAAGGCCAGCTAAGGGTGTCACTGCTCTCTGTTGCACGATACAGTTCTGTCCTCGATTGCCTTTCTGTCACTTTTCCATTTTAAATTTGCAGGTTTGTGATAAGGAACTGTGTTTTATGTAACATGTGCCAAGCAAACCAGGGCAACAGCATCAGTGGATCTCTCAGCAACACAAAAGAAACAAACCTACACAAAAGTAAGTAGACAAATGGAAAACTATGTTCCTTGTTTTGAACATGTCTGTTAAGAGTGATTTATGTATAAATGCAGGCACACACACATACATGTATATCTTTTCTTTTTACTATATCTTAAGTTTAGATTTCTTTTCTTTACTTTAGCAATGAAGTCCATGGAACATACCTTCACCAATGGATTAATAACACCAACATTAGGGCTTGCATTAAACATTTTGTTGTAGTTAGTCTCCCTGCTTACTAGTTCCAGCTGATAGAACTTTTTGTCCTCCTAAAAAGAACAACAGATAGAAACTTCTTTTTATGCATCTTCAATCAGTTAGTGGCCAAATCTGCCTGTAAAATGTTCTCAAATAAATTTATGTTTACATTTTAAAATAAACCGGTCATTCTAAAAACTGAATTTCATGTTTATATATTATTATATGGAATAATCTAAATAATTTCTATTTATGCAGTTCTATGGTCCTGAGAGTGAGCACAGCCTAATGTGCTTACGTACTAATGGATTATGTACTGCAAAAAACTCAATGTAATTAAATTCTGATCTTTAATCAATTTTGATTTCCTCATTCCTTCTTGCTTCTTAATTGGGATCTAATCAGACTAACCCAAGTCAGGGTGTTGTGCTCTGAATTTGGGAAGCTCAGTGAGTCAGGATCTTGGTCTTAGAAATCTCACAGAAGAAACTATTTCTTATAAGGCTTACATGGCTGGCTTGTCCCAGGATTGGAGGCAGGAAACATCTGATAAAGGATGTGCCAAAATACTTCTTGTAATAACATATTATGCTTGATTTGGAAAAAACTCTGTATCTAATTAGTTTTACTATTATGAGTCACTGAAACCAGAGAAATAATGTACTAAAGAATATGAATAACATGCTAGCAGAATTGGTTCCTGAAATACATTTCAAACACTCTGAATCAGATTAACTTTTGCATTTGTCAAGATACTACATCAAGAGAGCATAGAAGTCTTACAATCAATTTCTTTATGAGTTGGTCCCGCTCTGCAATTAGGTCTTTCAGTTCTGAGATAAGCTGCAAGTCTTCTGGTCTTGATTCTCTGTTTTTATATTTTTCTTCCATTTCTTCTAAACTTTATAGAAAAGAAGAATACCCCCTTTAGCCTGATCCAGTGTTAAGTGATGAGTGAATAGTCACATTTTTCATAAGTACAAAAGAGACTTCAGGGAGTAAAAACAGAGGATGACTTTCTTACCACCTTGAAGAAAATTAATTTCTATATTTTCCTTCTGCTTTAGACAGTTAAGAAACAAAGCAAACAAAAAAAAACTCCAATAACCATAACTTTTGCTCCAGCAACTAATAATCTAGGGAACATTTTAAAACCTTAACATCCTTCCTGTGCATGCACTACTACATTTTTGAAAAAGGCCACTTGTAACTCAGGCTGAAAATAAGGCATTCAAAACCACAGTGCCTTCCTCAGTTCATGTGGAACTTACTGGAACAGAAGATACCCAAGAACATTGAAGACTGATAGGTAACTAACTCCTCTCCACAAAAGCTACTTAGTACCATTAGAGATGAAATAAAAGAATGAGTTGCAAAACAAAAGGAATAACACTTGGATATTAGGATATCTCATGTAACAACTGATAAATATTTGAAAAAGAAACTAAGAGGAAATGCCAGGTAGGAAAGCATTAAAGGAGAGAAGTGAAATAAGCCAACTGAGAGAGGAATTTTACAAATAACTGCATAAATATCCCTTTTTCTTAAAGAACAAGTTTCAAAGACATGAGAGTTTCAAATTATTGCGTCTCTTTTAAATTAATAATATACTCATGATGCTAAATATAGTATGGAAGGAAAGTACTAAAATATGTGTCTCACATATTCAGCCCTCATGTAGATTAGTGAACCAAGTATCAGAACAGATTCAGGAAATTTAACAAACTTAATGAAGAAAGAAAAGAAATCTCAACCAAATGCTAGGAAAAAATCTATGAATTAAACTGAATCTAAATCAGGTCAAGCTTGATTCCACAAGAATTAAACAAACTGCAGACACCTGGAAGTAGACATAATTTTTCACTTCAGATAAGTATTTTCTCTTTAAAAGGAACTATGTGATTTGTACTTTGATTTGCAGCTGAAAAAGTAGTTAATATTAAATTGTATCAATAATTTAATAACCTTCAGATAACCTGTACATATTCTGAGATTATATAATGTATTTACATAAAACAATATGAATGAGAACAATGTGATTGTTTATACTTGCAGAGAAGGCATTTGACTCAGCAGAACAGAAACAGCCCCAGCTGGCTAAATTTTTGTGTATACTTTTTATGCTGGGTTAAGCTATTGTACATAGATCCCCAGAGTATAGTACATAGTTACACAGCTGTCATTTTATTTTCAGATACTTCAGAGAACTGCGGTCTTCTTCTGTTTCAAATAAATAATTTGTAATTTAAAGACTGTAGTTGTAGAGCCTAATTACTGACACCCACTCTCAATTATTCCAAGACATATTCTCCATTTCACAAACATTCATGAGGCTGAACCTGGGAACAGTTACTTGAGAAACAGCTGCATAAAACTTCTCTGGGTTGGTAGGGTGTGTGTGTCTGTGTTGGGTTTTGGGTTTTGTTTTGGTTTTTAAAATTTGTTTGCTTTTCTACAGTTTCCTCTTTGGACAGCTTCTTGCTTCAGTGTAAATAGAGAAATAACACACTGAAAGCCAGGTCAGGACACCCTGGATGATGCTTGCTGATTTCAGGCCAGTGGCTGCTTCCTCAAAGCTCTAAACTGAGCAAGAGCGAGGAGTAGAAAACCAGCTAAATTCAGAAAATTCTTGGACACTGAGAAGCAAACAACTTAATGTGCAAAACATTTAGAGTAAACAGTTCCAAAACAGTTCTGGTAGCTGCTCATAGGCCTGTTTCTCATATAAGATAAATGCACAAAACAGGAGGTGTAGCTTACACCTAATTTACTGAATGGCAGAGTACCACATTTATCAGGGCATAAGAGTGTGCATGTGGACAATTACAAAGGAGTGAGAACTAGAGTTTTATAACCATTTTATTTGAAGACAATTTCTGAGGGCTCATTATCCAGAACAAACTAGATGCATTTTGGCTTTACTATCCTTTTGCAACTGATACTTGTTTAGAAAAGCTTTCTCTCAAAAACTTAGAACCAATTTCTTCTCTCTGCCATAAATCTTCCATGCTGCAAATACAAATGCCTCAGTGACAACTTTGTGGCAGGAAGCCCTCAATGTGCTATGAAACCTGAGCCAGAAACTCTGACCAAATGGGTAACATCACAGAGACACAGAATGAAGGATGTGAAGACAGAAAAACACTATTACATCACTTCTGCCACCATTAGGTGGTCTAGTGCCTGGTGGCATTTTGCCTCAGAGAAACTCTTAAGCCTTTTGGTATTGTTAGGCTCACACAATCCATTTCAGACACTAATTTTCCTTATGCTACTAAGCCTGAAAATGTTTGCATCATTCATGCTACAATATCACTTCTTAGTAGTAGTAAATGCTGTACTGTTTATAAACTTGTTGAAGAAATTCTTGTGTTCTCAAAAAAGATGTATTAAAGTTTGAGAAAGAAATCATTTGAAATAATATTTTCTCCAATTTTCTAGGAACTGCACAGATTTAGTATCTTTCCTACCTGAAATTTTTTGGTCTCAAACTCTTAACAATTTACCTCACTGAATTCCCCTGAAGATTAGAATTGTGTTGACTAAAGAATGCAAGATTAGGACCCATACTTTATTGAGGTATTTGTACATCTGCATCTCTGCACTATCTTCAGGAACTTAGGGACACCAGAATAAACTATTCACTCAAATGCAGCTACATAGAAATTTTTTTTAATGCAACAAAACTTACGAAATTTGTAAAGCTGAATTAATTTCCTTGAGCAGCTCTTGGGTCTTATTAAAATCTGCCAGCATGCTTTGTTTCTCTCTGATGTGATCTGCTGTCAAGACATCCAGCTCTTTCTCATGTTTCTTGCTTAAATCTTGCTCATGCATCCTGTTTAATTTAGTTTTTGTTAAAAAAAGAGTTATTCTAAAATCACACTTTTTTGTTCATTATGATTTTCTGCCATGCTTCTAATGGCTTTTACATAATATCAGACAACACAGAAGGAAGTACTGATTCATCAAAGCCCACTACTTACTGTTCTCCAATCTTCTAGCTTATTTCATGGAAAGTGCATCTCCTTTAATGCTTTTTAAAATAAACAAATGTAATGAAGTTGAAAAAAACTCACCAAAAACCAACACTTGAGTGAACTGCTACTAAAATATGCTAAAATGTGTCACCAAAATGCCACTTAACTTCACTGCATAGTCAATAACTTTACTAGTAAGGGGGCATAGCTTTACTGAAGAAGACTAAATGATATGTAACATGACTTAATTAAGAGGATAAATTTAAAGCTGCAAATGGTAATATTTTTTTAAGTAAAATGGTAGGTGAAACAATAGAGGTTTGAATTTAGAGTGGAAAAATTCATACCTGATCTGTTGGTTGGATTCACTGTGTATTCTAAGAATTTCTTTCCCTTTAAACTCTAATTCCTTTGTCAATGCACTTATATTTTCATGAAGATGCAGAATCTCTTTGTCCAGTTCAGCTATATGATGGTCTCGGTGTCTCAGTTCATCTTGCAGATCTGATATTCGGCATAAAAATTCTTTTTCCTATGATATAAGTAGCAGCAGCAAAAAGTATTTTAGATAGACTTGTTTCTCAGAGGTGAGCCTATAATACTCAGCTTTTGGAAGACAACAGCTGAGGAGAATTTTCCATCCAACAGACAATTTTTTCAGTTTTTGATGCTGACACAAATTATAATCAAAGCGAAGGGCTTTTTTCTCGTATGCAAGTACAAAGAAACCTATTTGGTTGGATCAAACACCAGTTCTTGTAATTTGAACTTTTTCTTCTGACATCTCATTTAAGTGCCAGACTCTGGGATTAAACAACACATGACTGAAAAGATATCCTCCTAAATCCTGCATGACAGCACCATGGTTTTGCCTCTGGTACTCACACTGTTAAACCAGTAAGGAATAGCTAAAAAAGGGCTCATCTTTGACTGCCTCTGTTTTTGCATAAAGGCTAGGTCCAACAAACCCTGTTTCCTCTGTGAATGTATTTCTAAACCTACCCCCCTCCTTGGTGCTGGACTATCAGTAAATCAATTTTGAAAAGCCTATTATATAGGCAAATAAAGAAGTAATTTTCTGATCCTCTTATTTCCAGGAGTCTGGCTTTCAATAGAGCCTAAACTTTGAATTTTTAGCTATAAGCAGAAAAACTGATCGTGTATAAAATGAAAAATGAAAGATAAAAGGTGAAATAATCAGTTTGCTACTGAAAGCAAAGGCAGTTCATACTGGCTTTGGGGCGTTTGTTTTTGGTGGGGTTTTTTGTATACTTTTTTCTTCAGTTTGAAGCAATCATTTGATTATAAGCAACCACTTCTTTTGCCATATCTCTTAGCCTTCAAAGAAAAACAGCTTTTTCCTTGATGCTTGCAGCTGAGGATGAGTACAACTTTGCAATAATGAGCACTTGCCTCTCATGGCAAGTCAAGGTGCTCTGAGATGGCTGCACAGTCCTGAGAGGAAACTACCTGGATATGGGAGCCTTTTCTAGGCTTTGAATGAGGTTTCTAGAAGGCAGAAAAAGCTAAGCAAGGAAGTTTAGGAAACTAGTAGGAATGCATTAGCTGCTGGTGCTGGATGGTTTTGAAGGATTACATGTTTGTTGTTTGTTCACAACAGTTCTTGCCTCCAGCAAAAGGAAAAATGAGTATTAATTATGCCATTTTACAGCCAGCTGCCAGCCATGCCTCCTACCTGTCGCCTGCCGAGTTCTATGCTTCTTTCAAGCTCCATTTTGGCAGCTACCAGTTCTTGTTGATGGTTGTGCCTCAGCTGGTCAATTGCTGCTGCGTGTTGGTGGTTGAGCTCTGAGCGCAAGGAAGCTGGTTACCATGAACAAAGAGAAAAGTTTATTTTGGATGTGTTTGCATTAATTACCAGTAACAGTCCAGCTCCATCTAGCATTGCTGCTGACCAAAAATCAGTTAACAACTGTCCTGTATTCTACTTCTGTTGCTTTCTGAAAACATCAGTTCTCCATCAGGAACTCTGGTCGCTTACTCCTTCCAAGAGAGCCTTAAGAGCGAGATATTTCGGAAGTGAAGAGTCTAGGCTTACCTGGTAAAGCTTACAGTGATTTTAAGAGGAACACGTAGGTCAACACTGAATGACTCTGAGAGACACTACAGTGTTGTAATACACACACATACACATACATGCATGTATATTGACATGAGTAGAAATAATGAGTTTGGGCCCATTTTCACATTTGAAAATAGAATACCTAACATAGCTTTTCCTTCATCCTCCAGCTCAAATCGTAGAGTCTGAAGCTCCTGTTCCATCTCCAATTTAAAGCCTTCCATGGCTTGTTTATGTGTTTCTTTCAGTGCATGAAGTTCTTCTGAGTGCTTCTGTTGTAAACGTTCTTCTAACTCCTATGAAATCAAAATTGACAAAATTTGTTCTACACCAACTCAGACAATTTATAAAACATTACACAATAAAAAACTGGAAGCAAAAAGCAGGCATTGACACACTCTAGAAAAAAAAGGACTAGTATTACTCATATTTTTTATCCTCCTTCTATATTTTTTCTTTTCAGTGGTTGATGGTTACCAGGATTACCTGTGCAGAAAACCCATTTGGCTCACAGCTGGAAAAGAGAAAAAAATCAATCCATGGATATATCTACAATAGCAAGCAAAGTAATAAAGAGCAGATTCATAGGTGGGTTTAGTGTGCACACGATACACATTTGGGGACTTCTGCTCCCCAAGGACACCCATGTTTACTCCCTGTGGAATTGTATGAAGCATAATGCTCCTGGTACACATCTTCTGATCTTCTGAGCACATAGTGGAAAAACTGCAAAGGCACACTGGACCTGAACTTAAAAAACCTAAATATTCCCCCACTACATACCATGCACTACCAAAATTCCAATTTTAAAGCTGGTTTTGTCAAGGTTTTAAAAAGTATCTTGGGTGGGGCATGAAAATGATCTTGCAAGTCACAGAACATAGCTTACACAATTTTTAACATAATGAAAATATACAACACATTTCAGAGGCGTCTATTGACAGAAAATACATGGAAAATTATCCATAATGGAAAGTTCCTACTCAAAATCAAAACAAGAGTATAATATTAAGGGTAACAATGTCAACCTACAGTAAAGAAATGCAGGTGTTGATATTAATTTTACATACATATACGCACACCCCCCTATACACTTGCATACAGAGCAAGACATGAAACAATGCCACTATTAGAAAAGATTTTCAGTATCTCTTGTTCAGATTTAACTGGATAATAGTATTATTGCAGTACACCAGCTGAAAAGGAAATTCAGTAGTTATGCAGATATTTTCTTTACTAATTCAAACTGTGTATGTAATATGATAAAATGGCAATATTCTCTACAGAATTTGGAATAACCATACGAACATGCCTTTTGTTCTTGCTCTTTTGTTTCTTCCATGTTTTGAAAGGCAAGGATATGGGCTTCCTGAAGTGACTTATGCCTTTGCTGATGCTCTTCTTCTAATTCCTGGATCTCCTGAGTCAGTCTCTGTCGCTCCTGACTGAACTGGGCTTGTAGCTGTTGCAAAGAGCTCTGTGACTGGGAAAGCTGCATCTCCAGATTCTGCTTCAACAAGGAGATCTAACCCACAACAGAACAGCAAATATTCATTAGTCATTAATACTAACATCAGCTTGTAAAGAAGACATTTAGAAGAAGAAAATATTTGAAATTTTAGAGCCAGAGCATTAGCTAAAAGACAGACAAGCAATGTCATCCATCTACTGAATTTGTTTTTAATGTTATATGATATACAATCAGAGATATAATAATGACATTTTAGTGGTTTTGTAAGGGTTATCATATTGGTTAGCTCTACTGCAGCACTACCTGTAACATAATTTTTAATGGCCAAATTATCAAAAATTATTTAGGTTTTATATAAAAGATCAATAAAAATGACACTATCAAGGTCTGAAATCAAACATTTGATAAACTTGTTAAACTATTCTTCAGGGGAACACTCGTTATGCAAGGATAATCTTGCACTTGGAATAGGAGAGGGCAGCCTGTGACATCTATATTGATTTTTGTATCTTTTTCTATGTTATGGTCCTACCTTACTAGTGGCTTTCTCATTTAGGAAAAAATGGTACCACTCAACATCAGAACTAAAAAGTAACACTTGATGGATTTCCCATCACACACTTTATTGTTAGTTCAGAAAGTTAGTTCAGTAAGACTATGAGAGTGATTTTTATGCTTGTTTCCAAGAGCTAAACAACCTGAGTCACAAATAACTCATTTTCTTAGAAAGACCTGATTTTACAAATGATGCTTTTCATCCAACAAGTATTATAGTACACTATATACCTTTTTAGTCCCATTTTCTTTTCATAATATTATACTTTGTTCTTCAGATCAGATAGCATCTTTTCAGACTGAAAGTACTAAACCTGTATTCCCTTTAAAGCCAAACATGAGAGATACCCTCCAATTCTGGCAACTAGATTCAACCAAAAGAGAATTTTGCTACAGTGACTCAAAGGAAAGAAAATATAACAGACAAGTAACAAAGAATTTGAATGACTAAAGATACTTTTCAAGGCTAGAGCATTACATCATACGGAATTAAAAATGGAAGTCTGATAGTGTCATTTGATTCAACGTATCTTAAAATTAATTACATCAAATTCATAACGACATTGCACATCAAGTTATTGAGTTAGAGAACATTAAATCCACCACTTAGCAAAAAATTAAAAGCAGCATACCAAGTACAAATTCTAGCATGAACATTGCTGCCAAACATTTGGGTTAGGTTTGTTTTTCAGAAGGACACAGCTTAAGCAGATTTGAAAGAAAAAAGCTATAGAAACAAAAATTAGCAGTAAAACAAAAGGAAACAAAAATTAAACTAATCTAAATGAAAAAAGCATAGCTCATTGTATTTCAGATTCACCAGGTCTTTGTGTCTGGGAATATACACTCTACCTTTAACATACACTGTATAAATAGTATTGTTCTTCAGATACCTTTGAAAGAGATTAGCTACAATTAAAGGAGAGTAGTGAAGGCCTACACTACATTCTGCAAAACCTTTTACCAAGTACATTAAATATAAATTTCACATACAAATTGCACAGTGCCAGAGCAAAGTTTTGTCTGATCTCTGGTTCTGCCTCCAGAAAGGGCCAACCAGGATTACCCCAGGAAAAAAAAGGCCAAGGCATAAATGTAGGGAGTTTGACTCTATAGTCTACCTGAAACTAGCAATCTTTCTTAAACTAGAAGAGGTATTTTGGAGTAGATTTATAATAATAACAAGTATTATCTGAACCCATAAAAGCTTTTAGTATCCACAATATCCTGTGCCAAGTTCCATGTAGACATGCCAATTTGACATGACGATCTTGTAATGGAAAGGAGTCAAAAGAAGTTCCCTTTTCATCTGCTGTGGTCTACTCTTGTTTCTATAGTCCTCCATCATTTCCCTCCTTACACCCTTTGCCATACTGAACTTCTGTGAATTAGTGAGCTGCTCCTTGTATGAAGGATCACATTTCTCCTACTTTTACCCCTTTTCTAACATTTCTTTTTTAAGGAGTCCAAAACAGCACAAGTTATTTGAAATGATAGTAAACTCTGTTTTTATGTAGAGACTTATATGGTTTGACATGTTATGGTCTCTGTTTCTCTCTTATATTCCTGATGTTTTATTTGCTTTTGAGACTCCTACTGAGCACTGAGATGATGTTTTCATAGAATTATGTATCACAGTCACCAAACCTACATTCCAATTGCAACAGGTCAAGGTAAGGCTTGTCATTTTTCAGAAAAAAAATTAGTTGTTTTTCCTTATGTATCATTTTGCATTTATCTACACTGGATTTCATCTGCCATTTTATTGCCAAGTCTCTTGGCCTTTTACAGCTATTCTGTTCTGAATCAGCTTTTATAAGCTGCAAAGTTTTCTACTTTACTCATTTATCAACAACCTGTAAAAGAAAATATTTTAAGCATCAGTGTAACTCTACTGATAATCTACCTCCACTGTGGTAACAATTTATTTAACACCTATATATAATATATACTGTATTTTTCCTCTTCACCTCTATAAACTCACTCCACTGAAGTGGTGAGTCTGCACCATGCTCCTGCCAGCACGGCCAGTTCTGAATTTTCAGATACGCATCATCTTCTCGTACTGCAATGTGCTATTGTCCTCCTTCTCCAGGAAAAAAAAAAAGCCATTTTCCCTAAACTTCCCTTTGGTCTACTCACATCCCCACCCACTCTAATTCATCCCACATTCACTATTGGGCCTTTCTCTCTTTGCCATCTTTCTGTAACCTCACACCTACCTGGTCCTTCTCTTCATGTGTAAGCCCATTCTTCCCTGTCCCTCTGACCATGTTTCTGTCCCTCAGGTTTCTCACCATTGTCCTGTTCACCCTGGCCACCAGGAGGTACAATGCCAGGGGAAGTCCTGCTCAGTCCTGCACAACCTCAGGTAATTTAATGATCACACTCTAACAAGCTTTTCGTGATAACAGTCAAATGGAGTCAACCACAGTAACTTAGGCAATTTTTTATTAAGATAACATGAAAAAATGTATTTTTGGCTTGCAGTTAAATCTATCTCTCACTTAAGTTCCTGCTCTAAATTCTGACAATTATCAGTATATAATCCATAAATATGTTGAGCATGGGCCAAGGGCAAAATGATTTTGTTTTCATTTCTGTCTTGGAAATACAGAAAATATTTTTACTGAGATGACCAAGAGAAGTCTGACATGTGGGCAGGAAGCCATCTTCAAAGAGATCAGGAATAAGCAAGAGCAGTTCATCTTTCCACCAGATTAAAGTGACTGCAAAACCACAGCCTGAAATGAGTCAATGTCTGGAGATGTCTATTTGCATCAATACACTATACAGAAAATAAAGGACAATGAGGATTAAATGATCTAGCAAGCAAGTCAGATTACTCTACCCTTCTAATAATTTGTTTTGATGTTGAAAAGTACAAAAGAAGTTAGAAATATCAGTCCTTTTAGAGGAGCATGCGATTTTAAATATTATTTTGAGCATTCAGAGCATAGACTGATATCCTTAAGAGCACATTTTTGAGACCATTAGTGCCTCTTTTTGTATGTCTTTGGACTACCCTTTCTGTACACCTCTGTGGTGAGGATTCAAAAGAAAACAGCTGTAAACGCTATTCTCTGAACTTCCAATAATTTTATCCCAGGTTTTCAGCACATTAAAAAGATCAGTGAGAATTAAAAAAAAAAAAATAAAATAGAAAGAATAGTTTGGCTACAATTATGACTTACACTGCAAAACTGCAAATTATAAAAGAGCATCAATCCCATGCTTTGCAGAAAGCTCTGCAATACACATCTGCACTGCCCACAAGCTTGCTTGCATTAACAACGACACAGAGACGCTGCTCATGTTATGACCACGTACACAGTGTTCGATGCCAGGGACACACACACAGTCACACAGATGAGGGGATGCAGTACACAAGCGTTTGATAGCAGCACATGTTCTCGTCTCAGGTATTACCATGTCTCCCAGTTCATGGGCTAAAGCTGTAAAGCAGTACTGCAGGATATGCAGGTTGACTAGTGCAAGCATGCCCAGTTGATAAGCTGTAAGTGCAAATCACTTACATTGCTGATAGATTTATGCAAAGCTTCACCGAGACAGTGCCGCTATGAAGGAAAGATCACAGGAATAAAGGGAAACATTCAGAAATCAACTAAGTGAAAGAAAAAGGGATAAGGAAGGAAGGGTAAACATAGAACATTAATTATAATTTGATCAGAGAAAAATAAGTTGAAAGCCATCTGGAAAAAGTATGAATATGCTGCTTTGACTTAGTCTATAAGCTACTGAACACAGAACAGAATGATATGGTTTACCATGTTATGTTTCTGACATACAGCATAGCATTATCTCTTTAACATAATGTTACTATATAGACATTTATTACACAGCTGAACACTTTTGAAGTTATCCACTTGTTCTCTCTTCTCCTTTATGGCAAAATAATTTTGGGAAGAAATCATTAAGTACATGAACAGACACTATATAAGGGCACAATCAACAATCAGCTGTGTCTCTTAAATATCACAAGCATATTAAATACATCATATTAAGGATCAAATTTCACTGCTAAAGGGCAGAAAATGAGTTTAGTCTTTAAGGAAGCCGTTTCTACTAAAATACTTATTTTATCTTTCTTAAAATTCAGAACCAAATGGGTACATAAAAGACTATTCCTGAAAGTCTCCAGCAATAAAATGACTTAATGTACCACTTTTATTAGTGGTGATTACTAATGAAAAGCAAAAAATCCCAACATATTGCCAAGTAAATGCTCTATGAAATACTATTGATCATACAAATAACATACATAATTCATATGTATATAAATATGCCTGTGTGTTTATATATATGAATCATGTAGATAAGCACACACACATGCACAGAACAGTGTCATCTGAAATTAAGTGACAGCAATTTCAAATCCAGCATGACCACTTCCCCTTTTGTCACAGGTCGGTCAAGAAGATGGCTTTCTCCAGAAGACAGCAGGTATTTTGATACCAGCCTGAAAGCTTATAGGGGGGAACTATTAGATAACACTTTGCCAAAATACAAAAAGAAATTGTTATTCAGTCTCAAGAAACTAAAAAAAGGCACAACATAAAAATACATTATTGTGAAATATTCAAAATGAGCTTATTAAAATTGTAAGAGAGTTATAAGCACTCTTTTCTATGCTAGAGTGAAACACTAGGAGGCATCACACTCCAGCAGACAAGGCAAGAGACCAGCGTCTAACAGCTCCGGTTCCAACATCGGATTTTGACACTGCCAGTCTGAACAAAGGCACCCAATTTTTCTGTGCTTCCTTTCTCATCAGTTTGGTTTGTTTAGGAGGGAAGTTGTTTCAAATAGGAATGATCTCCTGCTAAGTAAGTGTTCACTTTTGGGACTTTATATTGGGGGATGTATCTATGCAGTAATGTGGTACAACTAAGAAATTACTTAGATTTTACATCTGAAGCGGGAAAGTTCACATTGTACTACACTGAAGTTCCAAGTAAAAAAGAATTATGTAGACTAGCCAATTGGTATGGGGACTGATTCCAGCAAAACATGTAGCAATTTAATCAGATGCAGCTCCACATTTGAAAGTATGCAGAACACATTCAGAATGCAGAACTATGAAAGAACACTGGTTTAAGTGTTATTAAGAAATTTCATAAAAATTCCAGACATCCTTATGAGTACTTCCATAGCAATGTCCATCCATGTTCTGGAGAAAAAAAATGTTAAGAACCTAAAAGAATGCAGACATAATTATTAGTGTCTGGATGTCTTATGATGGGGGAAAGTGATGAAAGGAAGAAGGTAGGTTTAAACTATCGCTCTCTTTCTACAGGCTGGAATTCAAGATCTGTTTTGTGATGTTACTGTGGTATAAGAAACCCTTGCTCAATTCTCTTTGAAATCAAGCTCTGTAGATACAGGGTGTACAAGTCAATTAATTTACTTCTTGAAAGTACAGGAACTTCTGAAAACACACCTCTACTTGGTATATATGTATTAGCTAACCTGATTTCACTTGATTTTGCTGTCTCATTTTTCAGTAAAAGTATTACGTTCTCCACCCTCAGCATACTCAAAGCTAAGCTTCAGATGTAACCAAGAGAGTTTCATCATGACCCAGAGGGAGAGCAGAGACGCAGCAGAGAATAGAATCTGCATCTTTATATGCAGCATCTTTAGAACCCACTGATCATTTCAGGCTACTTAGCAGGCTGAAAGACTTTGCAAGCAATATATGGTACAAGACTGGAATTCCCAGGTCTCTTTCAATATCTCTCCTAAAAGAGCTGAGCTTTCAGTTTAGTTGGGGAAATGTGTATTGCAGTAAAGAATAGATTTAGTGATTCCAACTATTCAAGCTTTGTGTTTGCTTATTGTAATGAAAAATTGTTTGTGTTCCCATCACAGCTGCCACAGGGGCCATTCTTGGTGATGAAATTGTGTCTTCTTCCTCAAGAAGGACATTACTGCACCACTGACATTTTCACATTTTTATTCAGTTACCTTGTTTCTTGCAGGACATTAACTTATTAAATGCATGGAAGTTCTCTTGTTTTATGATTTTTCTGAACTAAAAATTACTTTCAACTGGATGAGAGAGGCTTGACACTTAGTATCAGCATCAGTCTTCCTATCACCCAAAGATCAGTTATGTAACACTTTTCCTTCACTGGCATTTCAGTGTCAAACTGTGTCACAATCTGACTTTGCTATATGGTTTACTGAATTTTCAAAACACTACTGGCAAACAGGAAACAGGAATTCTTGTGTAAAACCTGAGACCCTAACTGGGAAAGCTCCTACTTTATCTGTTTTATCAAAGCAGATCTAGATTGCTACACAGTCTTTACTTCATTTTAAGAATGACCTACCAGAGATGTTCTTACCTTTCTGAAGAATAAATCCTATGTGCACCCATCAGACATTAGTAAAGGAAACGAGTTTCTGAAGTGCCCAGCACAGAAGCCAGAGGGACCTTTGGCATAAGTCCATTTTATGCAGCTAATAATGGCAACAACAACCCTAAAACTCTCCCTGGAGATACGTCTTTGAAGAGAAGGATTGATTTGTCAGCAGATGTGGAGTCTCTGGCTGCGCAGTGCTTACGCGGCAGATGACTCCGCAGAGATTTGGAAAGCAGCTGTTTGCTACTACAACGTTTTGTACTTGGCTTGAGGCTTGTGACATGCTAGGAACTGGAGAGCTACATCAAAGTTTGCCCTCTCTGACTGGTAAGAAAAAGCAGCATTTAGAGCCCTTTCCCTATCTCAAAACTCAACAGTTTTCTGATGAAGTATATATATAAGGCATCCTGAAATCTTTAACAATCTCTGGGATCTAACTGGTCCCGATTTTCTCCTGGTTTTGGAGCAACCCCAAAGGAAGGTGCTATCTCCAGGATATCAGAGGGTGGGAAACTTATCCTGTCGCTTTAAAAAGATGTTAGTTTTTCACTTTTCCAGTTCTAGGAATCTGTCAAACTTCTAGGCAAAATCACAGAATGGCATGGGTTGGCTTAGGTATTTTGCATATTCATATCTGTTTTGGAATATACACTTTTAATCCAACAAACTGCACGTTCAATGGTCAGGGGAAAAACAAGTATATTTGAATGTCCTAATAATTTTTAAATGTTTTGGAATGGGACCAGAAGATCATTCATTTATTTGTCATAAAGCTGTCAGGATTTTAGAGATTATATACACACCTTGACTGATTTTTCCTGGAGCACAGAAGTATCACTGCCTTTAATCTAGAATTTTAATCATCTGCTGAATCTCAAACAAATTCTGCTCCACCTGATAGGTTCTCTCTCGTTCCTTCCATGGTCTGCTGTTTTCACTGCTTTTGAACCAAAAGCAAAAGCTACTTGAGCAAGTACAGAGCAAAGAGGCTAAGAGAAGTATTTTAAAACTAGATGCTTGCCAAAGTCTTTATCTTACATTTAAGGGAAAAACATATATAAATATAGGATTAAAATTTTGTTTTGGGGATGGTTGGATATGTCTTAGTTTTTTATTTAGCGGTTTTGGAAGTGTGAACTTCCAAATCTCAAATTAAACTTTTTATTCACGCATAGTACTAAGAATTTCATGTTCTTTTCATCCATTGACAAACAGAATTCAAAGTCTTTCTATCTCCTCCAGATTTACTGCCAAAGAAAAACTCATGACATTAAATTTCAATTAGAAGTTTAGGATCTGGTAGACAGGTTTCTTTGGATATGAAAGTATCAACTTCAAACATCAGCCTAGATATATTTTTTTAACTCATTTAAACACAACACCATGGGAGAAATAAAAAAATAAGAAGGAATCAAAAGAGAGATGAAGAAGTCCAGTAAGCCATTTATTATAAAACAGAAAACAAACTCACACTTGTTAGTATTCCTATTGTGTCCTACTGAAACTACTTTGAAAACACTGATTTGTTCTGTTGCTTTTATTTGCCTGTTTTGCTGAGTAGCTCTTAATTGTAAATGGTCTTTAATGAATTTCCTCCATTATAATCAGAGTCTTTTAAACAAAGAGTAAAATAATGAGGAAGGCGTGGTCTGGGCTCAACGGGCTCACCAAAACCAAAGCCTTGTAATGAACAGCTGAATGTCAGGCATTTGTTTTCATGTCCAGGCTTCAGACAACACTGCAATGAAAAACTGCTCCAACTCATCGTCAGGATCATATCTCTGCAGAGAATAGGGAGCCCAGAACAAGAGGGATTCCTTTTTCCTTGAGAAGTAGAAAGTAATGAAACCAGGGGAAGTCCCCTCAGCAGTTGGCTCTCTGAAGGCTGCAGCGAGTCTGGACTATGAGATTATCCACATGTTCAAGTGGAGCAGTTTCTGACCTGTTTCTCACTTGGAATACAGGAGTGAGTACCAATTCTTCTAAACCACTGCTGAGAGGCAGGATACACACAGACAAAGGATGTAGTCAGAAACTCCCAAATCTCCCCTAATTCTCTGCATGAGTTACAGCACAGTCCCAATAAGACCACAGTTTTGAGAGCTGTATTAACCTGTCAAGGTTTGCAACAGTCAAAGAAAGCATGCTCCTTTGGAAAAACAGCTATCTACAGATTGAAGAAGAAGCATAAAACATTACCCTGAACTATATTCCAGGATGCCCTCTGTTCTTTTCTCCCTCAGTACGATTTTTCTTTTTATTCTTTTGGATTTCCACATTTTAGATTTTCAGCTGCTTTTTAAATGTTGCCCAACATCTCTCACCATCCACTAGATGTCATGGTAGCCTTACTAGTATTATTGAACACAAGAATTGCAAAAGCAAATTAGGAGGGAGTTATTTGAAATTTACCTCCACTCTGTTTCTGACAGACAAGCCTTTAGACAGGGTATTCAGGACAATATCAAGTGACAGGGAGCTGAGTAAAATGATTCTGTGCTGAAAGTTTATCTTCCTTCTTTCTGGAAACTGATACAAGGTATGTGCAGGTTATTTCTTGCAGAAATTTCCAGCATCCATTTGATAGCAAATCTTCTAATGCAAGGATTACCCAGGCTGTGGAACAGCTCAGTAATCCTTGTGCTGGGGAAAGAAAGCAGCGTTTCCTGATTTTGCTAATGTGGATGCACATCAGCTCTGCAATAAGCACCTCTACAGGGGCAAGTAAAGATGGAGTAATAACTGCCTCTGAATGAAGCCTGATCAAAAGCCATTTACAGATGTGCACAGGAGCTCAGGAACTTTTCTCAGTATTCCATCTACAGAAGAATACTGAGGATTTTTAGAACAGTATGTTAAGACTGAGTTTGTAATTTCCTGAAAAGTACAATTTGAATAATAACTACATCAGAAGGAAATATTTACATTTTGATGCAAGTTAAAGTTTCTCCTATTTACTTCGACAGTATAAAAAGGAGCACACTATCACAGAAACAAACTCTGAAGAAGAAACCTCAACACATTTTTCAAAAAAGGAGTCTTTGCAGTAGGAAAAACAAACAACAGCTACAGAAATGTATGTAGTATACTTTTGTCCATTCTCACTGTACTGCTTCTGATATTTCCATTAACAGAAGACATATCTTTGGTGTGAAAAGTTGACAAAATTAAGAAAGAAGAATGTCACACATGCTTGGCCATGTATGAAGCTGCTTAAGAATGGGAAAGCTACATATGGGAAACAACAGTGACAAAAACATTTACTTTACTGAAGCATGTTACTGAAAAGTAAAGAAGATGGGAGAGCCAGTATTTGCTCAAATATAGAAAAGCCCACCCATAATGAGAGATCTCAATCAGTTTACTGGAAGAAATGTATCTCAAGAAGAAACAGATAAGAAGAATACAAATCTTAACCTGTATGTTTCAGTGCCCAGATCTGAAGTTTGCACAAGACACACAGGCAAAAGAAAAAACATGCTTTCAAAAAAAAAAAAAAAAAAAAGAAATTTCAGCTATTTTAGCCCTGGCTGAAGCTTTCTCAGCAGTAAAATGTTTTCAAGAAAAGCGTTAAAACCCCATTACATAGCTGAGAGGAATGAAAAGGAGCTAGCATGTCTGAATTCACTGCATATTTCATTACGAAACTCTCGACTGGATTGATGTAGAAGTACTTGGTGCAATTTATAGGGGAAAAAAGGAAAAGTACTTTCTTTTTTTGTCTTCTAGAATAATTTCTCACGTCAGAGATAAAAACTACACACTTGGTGTCTAGACACTGATCTAGTTAAACTACCAACCACATTTAAGTGTAGATGGTGCTTTGCAACTGGCAAGAATGTGTTTAAGCACTTAATCAGCTGAGTAGCATTGTATGTCAAGAAAATTATTTTATTCATAACAAAGCTCTACTGTTAGAATAACAATAATCATATATGCATTCTGTGAGGGACCACTTAGCATTACTGGTATGAAAGCAAAACTATTACCTAGCTTAATGCAAGAGTTAGATTCCACCTATCAAACATGAAACAAATAGAAGTGGCAGAAATTTGTAGATCAGCATAACATAATTTCAAAACCTCACATTAGCTTAATACACTTTATGGGCATAATTTTTTTGATTGAAACTGTTTGGTTTGCTTTTTTTTTTTAATTAACATTTATATCTGTGTCTCTTCATTCAGTTTTCCAGCCCCAGTCAGCAGCATTCCCAGGTGGGCATACTCTGTATGTTGTATTTTTCTACAGGTTAGGTAACTATATTTAAACCTGGTTTTTAGCCCTTCAGCCCTGTATGGTTACATAACCAGTCCTATACTTCAATTTAGGTGACACACTTCTTTGTAGCTTATTTTTTAAATCAAATCAGAGATGCATCAATACATTTTAGAAAATTACACCTGTATTGATGAGCATTTGATTTCTGAATTCAACCTTTACGAACAGAAATTACATAACTAAGCAGCAAACCTCTAGACACTTTCTCAACATAAAGAACACACGTTGGCCACATTTGTTGTCAAATCAGGATTTATAAATTATTTAGCAGAGACCCTGGTCTTGTATTGTTTTGATAAATGACTGGATAATACTATTGGTATAGGACAGACCACTGTTTCAGGTGTAAAAATCTGAACTGCAGAAAGAGAAGATGGATTCCCTCTCACTAATTTTATACAGGCTTCATGCCTTTCAAATGGGTTTTAAATACATCTTCCCACAAATTAAAACCAGGGTGTAACAAATCCACAATTTCACAGCCCTACTGCAATATCTCAGGCAGTTCTAGTCCAGTGTAGAATTTCTAAGGTGTTCCAGGACCTGCTCATTTCAGTACCCTATCAGTTCTGGAGTAGAAGACAGAGGAGTATCCTCATGGAGTTTGTGGGTGACACCAAGATGGGAAGAAGAGAAGATGGAGGACAACACAGTGGAATGGACACTATACATTAAAGACAGGGCTGCCATCCAGAGGGACCTACCTGGGTTACAGGTATGGGCTGGCAGGAACCTCACAAAGTTCAGCAAAGACAAATGCAAAGTCCTTGACACAGGAAGGACCAAAGCCATACACTGGGCCATACTAGGTCACAGATTTGCACAACCTTGTTGATGGTAGGCTAAACATGAGCCAGTAGAGTGGTGTGGCAGCACTGAGTGCCAGCAGCACACCAGGCTTTAGCAGCAACCAGTAGCTTGAGGGAAGGGATCAGTGCCTTCAACTTGGCACTTTGTGCACATCACCTGGAGGGCCTATTCTGTCTCCTCCTCCAGCTCATTCAGCTCCAGGACAAGACACATTGATAAACTTGGTCATATTCAGGGGAGAGCTACCACCAAGAAGGCTGGGACTGGAATAGATATCCTTCTGAGGTAACTGTTTGCTCAGGCTAAAGAAGAAATGGCTTTGTGGGACTTAATACCTTTGCAGTGCCTATGAGGTGGCTACAGAGAAAGTGGACCCAGCCTCGTTACAATGGTGTGCAGCAGAACAATGAGAGGCAACAATCAACCTGAAACAGAGCAGGTTCTGTCTAAATATAAAGAAAAAACTCACTGTGAGGATAACTAAGCGATAAATGAGATTATTCAGAGATGCTGTGGAATCTTCATCCTTAGAGGTTATTCAAGAGCTGACTGGACAGAGCCCTAAGCAACCTGGTTCTAATTCAGTGCTGACTGATTTGAGCGGCCCCCTGAGGCCTCTTCCAGCCTAAGCAAGTCTGTGATGCTGTGATCCAGGTCACTACACCTCTCATAGACTATTTTTTATGTACTGCAGTCAGGAGGAACTTACTACAAATCCATTTCTCCAAGAGTTAAGTTACCCATCTTTTACACTATGGTCTGGAATTGTCTCTCCTCCAGCTGTAATGGATAAAATACAGATTCTTACAGAGGGAAAGCTTAATTCCCTACTACCAATGCTAACTTTTCAATCTTTATTAAATGCCTATCCAATGCAAACAGTGCAAATGCAAAGCCACAGCTGGATTGAAAAATAAATAGTTGTCACATGCTATTAATCTCTTTGCATACAGTTCTGATGCAGTAGAAGATACAAAGAAAAAAGAAAAACACAACAATTTTGCATATGGAGACCTTTTCCTATGTCTGAAAATTCTCTAATAAATTCTCCTTACTACAGTTAGCTTTCTGATTCCAAAATTTCTTGCACAGGCAGAAAAAATAAGTTAATTTGCAACACAGTAATTTTCCATTCTGAAAATGTAGGTTAGATTTAACATGGTATTTTTGAAAGGTGGAGATAAAAGTATGTTAAATGTACGGAAAGTTTAATATGCTGCTTTCGAGACAAAATGCTATTTACAGGTAGAAATACAGAAAGTAAATGAAGCTTGGGGAATGTGAAACTTAATAAGAATTGGACTAATTTGATTTTATGTTCATGTTGTAAAAAGTAACAGACCAAGAACTTTGAAAACTTCCAGCTTTTATGAGACTAAACCACAAGACTTCACAAGCTTAAACTCCCCTGTCAGCAAAATATATCGTGATGTGCTCTGTAAGAGGCTGTATAATCAAATGTGTGTTCAGTTATTAGACTTCCCAAATTAGACAGCAAATTAAAAGCCATCCCACAATAACACCCTGGAATCACAGTCATTAAATGAGTTTCAAAATCTGTTACTCTTACTTTAAAGTGTGTTTGTTCATTATCAGCTATTTCTTCTAACTGGAGTCAATAAAACCAGCTCTACAGCATTTATGGCTTGGAAAAAGGACAAAGCAAGTATTTTCTTTAAATTATCTAACATATGAGATTATATATATGAGTTACCATTAAAAAACCCCTCAGTATTTACTCAAAATTATCCCAAAATAATGTCCAAAATCACTGAAGACAAAGCTGTAATTAATGTGTCATAGAGACTGAGGGGCATTTTGACTTCTCAGACCTGTATAGTGTTGTTCCTGTACACATAGGAGATTATTATTACTTTTGTAAAGATAAGGTATACCTCTAAATCCAAACAAATAGCATTGGTAGATATTTAACAGCACAACAGGTGAGCAGACAAAATTAAAACAATCTTGCAGTGAAGAAGTGAGACTGTCAACATCCTCTCCCCTCCTCCCCTCAAAACTGTAAAAAGTTTTATTCACATTTAATGTACATAACAATATTCATACAATAAAAGTTATCTCCACATATTATTTAAAATATTTGATAATGATTAGGTTAAAAAGCCCTATGCTAACAAATTTAATTTCAAAGCCAGATATCACAGTTGATTTAATTTATTTAGCTGGTAATAAGCTCCCAACACTTAAATTCTAATGGCTTTCCAATTTTCAAAGACACCATAGTTACCTGGTCTAAAAGATCTTCAACCTTTTTTTGCCATCCATCCCTTGCTGCATTTTTTTCACGTTCTTTCAGCTGCAACAGCTGAGTCATGGCTGCTTTCTTGTCCTCTTCATGCTGCAGCCTCAGCTCTTCACGAAGCTTATTACATTCCTGTCTAAAAACAAAGGTCAAATAACTAAAATGCAGTGGGACCTTGTGCAAGTGAGAAAGAACTAAGATATCAGTAATAACTGGAAAATCTTAAATAACAGAAACTTTTGCTTTACATTTCATTTGATTGTACATTTGCATATAATACATGGCTCATTTCTTATTAAAGAATAAAAGAAAAAATAATAATACTTGCCGAAGATTTTCTGTCCATTTTATTTCCAAGTCACGTGCCATTCTGTCAACTTTGAACTTTTCCTCCTCTCTCATGGCAGCAATCATTGCCTCGTGCTGCTGTCTCTCCTGATCTAGTTCTCCCTGCAAATACAAACTTTACAATAGAGACCGATCAGCAGCAAAAGTGTATTTCAAACATTAAATGAGTGTATTTATAATAAAAATATCAATTACAGTTGGCTCATAAATTTGAACTGTAACTTCTTCAGTGTGAAATTCCTAGTTATGTACAATTAATGCCTATACATCTCCAGATATTTCTTACTTGTGAAACAGAAGTCTGTATTCCTATAAAAAACAATTTTCCAATAAGTCATTCTGCAATCTTTTGAAATACCATTACCTTGAAGCACAGAATAATTTATGATGCAAAGAACCTCAAAAGGTCAACAATTCCCATTTACTGATGGACTCACTTTAGAATTAGGGCAAGTGGCTTAGGTCCTTGTCAAAAATACTTTGAATTTTATTTCTGAATTTTTCATAAGTATCAAATATTCAGTATTTGAATTTCAAAGCCTGAGCCATCTGTATGTGATACAAAGTTCATATACACCTTCTTTCTGTTTCTTGATGGGACAAGCCTGGTAGAAACAAGGTTTCACAGTCTGAACACAGAGGACACACCTTTAAAATTCCCATCAATTTCTGCTGGAATTTTATCATACTAGAATAGTATTAGATACTTTAGAAATCCTACTTACATGAGTGTTGTTCAGAAGTGCATGCTTCATTCATAAGAAGCAAACATAACCCCCTAAACTGAATTAATACCTTTTAAAAATAAGACCTTTTCTGCAGCATTTTGATATCTTACAATCTGTTAAGATAAATGTTATTGATAGTAACCTACTATATATGGATATTTAAATGTTTTAATAGATGAAAAGAGCAATACTAGTTCCTAAGAACATTTAGAGACATTATAAAAAATACATAGGAAAGTTATAAACTGTAATATTGTGCACCTCTAATGACTGTAGCTGAAAGAAATAAAAAAATATACCAATATCCTGTTTCAGGCTGGTTTTGTTAAGAAAATATCAAAACAGGTTCAGTGAAAAAAATTTTATAATATTTGCTGCTCTACTTCAAACACTTCTGTAATCTTGTACATGTACATTCTTTACTGAAGAAACAAAAAGGAAATGTTTACCCAACACTGCAGTCAATAAGCTATTGACAGACTAAGTGACAGTGCTATTTCCATCTAAGCCAATTAAAATGACAATACATTTGTGCCTAAGCAAATTAATTGCTTAATGGTATAAAGTGGTCACATTTTCTAGGTGACAGTCTGCCATCTTTCAAGACAACATAGCATATACCTAAAAATTATTCTCAAGTCTTTATGAAATTCTAGATTCGAGCCTGAAATGAAGACTGTGTCCATCATCCAAGGAAAACATGGCATATATGTATTAAAAAAAACTCATCAAAAAGGTTCCTGTGAATTCCAAAGCTAGCAAACTCTGGACTTTGTTTTATATCATGATATGTACTGTCTGAAATTGCAAGTTCTAACTCAAACCCTTTCATGAAATTCTATTAAAGCTCTGAACATATTTCTTATGGACATACTTTGGCAGCTACAATTTACATTAACCACACAAATATATACTTGAAATACTACCTTTCAAGTACTAAAAATTTCTGAAAACAAAAAACCCACCCCAAAACAACCAACCAATAAAATGAAAAAAAAAAACCCACCCAAATCCCAAAATAACCTATCCTAGTTTCCATTTTTTAAATCCTCTGCTTGAAACAGAAATCTGTTCTTTAATGAAGCCATTTGAAGCTCCTTCTATCACGTGTACCCCATAACACTTCCAGCCATTTTAAAAAGACCAAAATCACCGTGCTTTGCACAACTTATTCCCAACAGCATGGTTACCTCAACACTATACAGTGAATCTGTGGTCTCTCGCAGTCTGGCTCTAGTTAATTCTAGCTCTTTCTGGAGTATTTCCTGAGCTTCCTGAAGACTGGAGATGTGTCCTTCTGCAGTGCCGAGGCCTTGCTCACTTTTTCGTACCAGGTCTTGCAGACGACACACCTGTGACATTACAAAAAACCCTGTAATTTCCACAATTATTACTAATGGCAGCCAAGCCATCCTGGTGTTTTTTCAATGTTTCCTAATTCTAATCTAGACAAATTTTTAGTTGCACTGTCTGTTCTCCTTTAGTATCACTTGATGATCCTGTATTTAAAAACAAACTCCTGTAATATTATAAAAACACAGACTCAATTAAAAGATTTTTACAAATAAAAAAATTATGTGTGCTTGATGCACATTGCAAGGAAAGGGGCTACATAAAAGATCTGAAATTGCCTGTAACTTTATCATGAGAAAGCATGTTTTAAGTAAATTAATGAGAAATATTTCAAAATACATAAACTCTAATCTAATATATAAATTAACTTGTGCTAGGGTGTAAGCTTCTCTGTTTTCAGATTGCTACCAGCCTGTTTAAAACTCAACCTAGCAACTGTAGAGTATAATGTAATAATTTCCTTAACTGCTATGTAACAATACTCGTTTTCTGCCTGTTTGCACTTCAGGTTCTCATCTGTAACATAATGATACTGTACTTCTTTGCTTCAAATAAAAATATGAGAGACTGAACATTGTTCACCAGCTACAGGAAAGAAAGAGCTTTTTAAATATGTAGGTTGGAAAAACAGAAAAATGGGAGGCAGGGAGGAGCAAAGAGCACTAACTAATTGGAAGTGAGGTTTTTGCAGAAGCAATAGTCTGTGCTATTGCCTCTGTATGTTGAGGTAAATTCATTCACAATAGGACAAGTGTCATGAGAAAAGACTAGCCTTTGGTTTACAGGCATGGACAGGTAAGAATTACAACCACTCTTCCCATTTGTTAGGATAATTACATACAAATACTGTTCATAATACACAGAGAGACACCATCCCTCTCTCCCAGAACTCTCTCCCTCCGTCAACAACCTGTGAAGTAAAAAGAGGAACTCCTTTCCTCTCAGAAAGGAATCCAAAATTTCTTTGGCATGAGAGATCCCGGTGAAAAACTCATGTAAACTCAATGCTTGTCTCTGTGCCCCTTTGGGTTATGTTCAAAAAACCAGTAATTTTCCCTACAAAGCACTGCTACCTGAAGGTGAATCCCTACAAGAAAAACTGTCCCCAAACCGTATTGGTATCCTGGTAGTGCACTGCTGTCTAAATATCTGATAGCAGCAAACCCCTTCCATCAATATGAATAGCAGTCCTTTAGATCTAAAGGATATGGGAGCAGGCAGGAATGCCACTCCTAGGGCTTAAGACATATTCTGCCATTGACAAAGCAATGATGGAGGCTGTTTAAAAGGATCTTTAATAACATCATCAGAAATCTTTTGCATGGAGACAGCAAGTCCTCAGATGACTGTGCCAAGTCATACAAACATATCAAGTAGGCCTTGGCTGGTCCACAGTGAAAGGAAACAAATCTACAGAGTGAACAGGCAGTCTCATCCTGAGATATGTGTGAGAAAGCCACTATCTTGACTTAACCTGAACTCACAAAATAATCTCTGGCAAGTATTTAAGATTACACTGTTCTTAAATAGCTTAGTACTAGAAGCAAGCCTAATGAGGCTTCAATCTTCCCTCATCCTTTAGCTAAGATAATTGCCACCAGAAAGTCTGACAAAAAGAAAAGAGGATGGCATGGGTTCAAAAGCAGCTTTCTCAGCAGGAATCATAGAACTAAGCTAGCACCCACAGGAAGTAATAAATACAAGCCTACTGTTAAATGACTTCGGTAACCTAAAGCAAACCAAAAAAAGGAAGCAACAGTAGCAATGTAAGAGTTAAGCTAATGATGTGTCAGACACATCACAGGGAAGCTTCTCCTAGGTCAATGAAAGCATTGAGAACCTGTTTAGTTGTCAATAGAGATCTAAGGATAAACTGTGGTTCCAAGTGAAGCACTTCTTTCATGTGCTCAAAATAAACAAAGTAAGGAAATACAACATATCTCTTCTGTATTACGTGGAGTGAGTGGATTTACAGACCAACCCGAATTTATTGCCTGTATGCCTTCTCTCATTCTTTCACTACACAAAATACACTGTATTACATTTATCTGGCATAGGATTGTATATAAACTCAAATATTGGACAGCAGCTGGACCTAGTTCCCTATTTTAGTCTTCTATTCCTTAGCTTTGCCTCTGCTTGGTTTACTCAGCATGCTGATGAATTTTCCAAGCCTGAATTTGGTAGCAGTTGGATAATAGAAATTAATTCTTAAGATATTTGAAGTTATTTCCCTCAAGGAAGGAGAAAGTTTATTGCTCATGAACCCAAGAAAAATTGATAAAGAGTAGCCAAATTGAAGCTCACAGTGTTAGATGACAATCAAATGACAATAGTGCTCTACTCAGATCTAATCCAGCAACAATGAAAGTTAGCATACAACAGAGAAGTTAAGGCTAAAAAGAAACAACTAAACTTCCTGTAATTTTAAACTGAAAAATAAAGCTGTGTATGATTTTGTTAGCATACATAACAAATACACTGTATTTTCATCGATTCGAATGCACGCAAACATACTTCGAAAAGAGAAGGTTCAGTTCCAACTTAAACTTGCACCTACTCTGAACTCTGAGGCAAAGATCCTGGCAACCCTCAGGAGGAAGAACAGTCTCCTGTTTGAACAGCTACTCATGACTGACTGATCAGCAGAGCTGCTGAAGTCTAAGGTGGGAGGCCCAGCTACTCCGGTAGTGTATAATCTCTGGCATATCCATCTATCTGGTAGGTCCTACTCTGAAAGTATATGTCAATATGTATTTTCAGAATATATACATTAATATATAATATTTAAATACTTTAAATGTATATTAATATATTATTAATACAGTAATATATAATATATTAAAAATAAAATCTATATTTTGATAAGTTAATCTGTACTTTTGGAAGGGCAGTCTTCCCCATTTAGTATATTAAAAACAGGCAGTTTTTTTCTTTAGCTAGTTTAGCATTTGTGCAATTTGCAAGTCATCAGACACCTGCTCTCTCCAAATGTTGTACAGTATAGAAAACAGCAATGAAAAATGCTGCTGCAAAATAATACTTAAATTCATGTTTAAGTCTCTCTTAAAGCACATGCTGAAATCATACATAGGGTTTGCTGAACAATAAAGCTGATGAAATATTTTCTTGAAACAAGGCAAAAGTTCCAGAGAAAAATGGGTTGAGGTTTTTGATACTTGTAGAATGTACTTCTAGTTTAAAAATACTGTATTATGAAAAGGTGGTGACTTCCAACTAAAAAAATTATCTTGAGATACGATACATCGGACACTAATTCCATGTATCAAGACGTAGCAAATAATTTGGGTCTTACTAGAAGTATTCCATATCATCTTTTGACAAAAATACATGAAGACAAATCACAAGTCAGGAAACTGACCAGAATTTATGATATGTTAACCATAATCAAATATGGGTTTAAATACAGTTAATTTTCCCTCTCTCCTGACATATTTTGTGGAGAGGTCTGTGCCCCTAATGAGAAGATAAAAATAATTTAAAAAAAGAGCCATTTTCATCAGCTCTTTACATCTCTGTTGCTTTGTTAATTTTGTAAAGGACAATAAAATCCTTGCTCAGAAGTAGTCAACTAACTTGCCATGCTTCAAGAATACTCCACTCTAAACAGAAACAAGGCACTGAACACTCAACAGCATAGTCCTAGAGCTGTCCTGGAGTCTAAGATGACTATTGATGAAATGTGGTAGCTGAAACAAGCAAGTTAACACTTGCCTCCTGATTGGCAGAAGTCAGTTTCGTTGTCAGCTCTTCCTTCATGTTTTCCAGCTGCTGTCGGAGCTGATTCTTATCATCCTCCAAATGCAGTTTCTCCTTCTCAAACTGCTGCTCCAACTCCTTCAGAAACAGGAAAGACGGAAGAAATATTAAATACTTGCCATACAGTCACTGCAAAGTACAGGTCTACCATATGGAAATTATTCTAACTGGCATAAACACTTGTGATCTCAACCCTTTCCTTAAACTGTTAAAGCATGAATATTTATTTCCTTTTACAATAAATGCCTTAATTTTTTGATTTATTTTATAATCTAACATCTTTGATTAATGACAAAATAAAGACAAACAAGACTTTACTTTGAATTACTTCTCAGTTATCAAAAGCTTTAAAACTGTATCTACTTTCACAATTTTTCAATCTGAGTTGAAATAAGAATTCTTCATTTTTTATAAAATTACACTGATAAATCTGCATGTCATTCAGCCTTTACCAATCTATTTCCTACAAATAATCCCCACAGGAAATGGTAAATCTTAAAATCCAGATTGAGCTCTGTGAAGTTTTTCAGAATGTTACAATAAATGAAAAGCCCCACACCACAGATCTATAAAATTTATAATTAAAAGAGATCAAGTTTTCAAGTTTAATTATATGGAAAGAATCAAGTAACACCCCTGTTTTCATTCAGCCTTTATGGTGTAATAGCCAAATTCTCAAAATAACTGCTGGATGAATTATATTCTCTTACATGAGCCTTTATTGTGTATGTGTGTGTATGTGTGTGTATATATATAAATGTTAAAAACTTCAATTTTTAAAGGAAAATTATAAATTTATACTTCAGCTTTATTAATATTCCAAATACATTTTCAGAAGAACAATTTCTTTCACAAAATACTTGAAAGGAAACATGTTGAAATGGAGAACTTTATTACATATTTCAGTGGTATATACTATATAATACCACAAAGTTTTAGTGAAGAAAATAAAGGCTGCCAAGCATAGTGCCCCAGAGTCATGCCATACAAGGCTTCAAGGCTTCCTACAGAGCTAGAGGCTCTTTTATTAACTCCTTCCTAGGGGTTCAGCTGAAATGTAAGGCTCAGCATTGATTCAGTGCCTCTGTGCAGACCTGGGCTCAGGTTTCTGAAAAATCAGTAATATCTCAGAAACAACCATGAAAATACATAGACCAGAGCCAGCCTGAAACAAAAAGTGCAGCTGAAGGTTATTAGTAAGATTGGGGAAACAGGGAGAAAGAACTAAAGTATTAAAGAGGAAAATCAGTCACTAAAAGGTATAACAGTTTAAGAAAACCCAAGGTTTCCTCCTACAAGACAGCAATGTAGTGTCACCCAGCCAACTCCAAGCAGCAGCAGAGGCCAAGCCTTCCTCATCCAAACCCAGAGATGCCTCAAGTGTTTTGCAGGGGGCTGGTAAGCACATTAAGCAGCTTGTTAGTTCTAGCACTGCTTTAGGGTATGTGGAAGGCAATAAATAACTTCTGAGTACACTGCTTGCACAATCTCTTCATTCATGGCAGGAGTTGGACAGAGTGACAACACAGAGGGTTACACATCAATGTGTCAATAACACATCACTAAACAACTTAGCAAGGGCCTGCCTTCTTCACTGTGTCCACATGAGCCAATATGTGGGATAAATGCTCCTTTCTCAGTGAAACTTGATCAATTTGTCTTGCTTATGCTGAAATCTGCTGTCTGCAAAATTCACTGGTGCTATTTAGGCCCTATTCTGATAACAGAGTAATTATTTCTCTGATGATACTTGTCAGTACAGCTGTGTGGTACTGCAAAATTATTAGCAACTCTATTTTCATAAGCCTCCTGATGCCATTTTTACAGCTCATTTTATAGATGGAAATATTGAAGCAAAAAGAAATATTTGAGCTATTTTTTGAGTCCTACTCTAATTCTGCTGAATTCTCTTCTGTTCCCCAGATGCATTCTCCAGGCTTCCAGTCCCAAAGAATCCTCATGGTCCTCTATCCCAAGGCTCCTGGTACCATGCTTCTTCCTCACACAAAACTCTGCTCCACATTTAAGCTTGAATGTTTTCTTCCTTGGATTACTTAATCACCACAACATGTGCTTAGTGAGACAGGTTTGAGAGGAGACAGTGAAATCTGATTAAGATTGACTGAGATCTTGATCCTAACATCTCTTCATAGCTAGATTTTCCTTGTTAAAATCATTTCACATGTCTCATGCTTATAGAGGTGTTCCCTATTTAAATGAGTTTAATGATTTAAGAAAAAAAAAGGTTGTGATTTCCTTTTGTTTAATTCTCCACATTATTTTAATAACAAACAAAAGAAAAAGAACCCCAGATCTTACTGAAATGAAAGCAAAATATACTCAGACCCCCTAAGAGACATTATCTTAATAACAGGCATATTTAAAGTTGCAAAGAAAGTAAACCTGAAAGATCAGATGCACATATGTCTTTGAGAACTACTTCAATTACTGAGTGACAAAAAGATATTTTAGATTTATTAAAAATTAAACTAAGAAGCAACATACAAGTAGAATAATTTACAAAAACAAACCAAATCTGTCTGAGATGCACATCACTAACTACAACCATGTTCCTTGGTATGTTTCCTGTGAATATATCAAGAAAAATATAAGAAAGTCTTGAATTAAACAATTAATCTTAATCCTGTATTTCCTGTGTAAGGCAAATTTGTGTATAACACACATACAATCAGATTAGGAAATAATAATTAAAAAATGGCTCTCTCATCCTGAGAAAGAAAAGGCCAGATTTGTGAAACAAACAAAAAAAAAAAGCCTTTCAGTTTCAGGATTCCAGTCAAAAGTAAATGTATAGTTGCTGGAGAGTGAGTTGCTGTACATAAGTTTATGATGTAAGCTCAGAACAGCTCTTGTTATCTTCTGAGTACACATATAGCCAAGTCCTAATTAAATATCCTGTACTGTCAATGAAAATTTTAATTAAATGTTATAATAACATAATCTTTCATCTCCTTCAGAAGAACTGATCTTGATATACCAACCCTTCTGAATATGGGTCACAAATCCTGGGAAAACAAAACTATTATACTTGAAAATACATTTGTATAAATCAAGAATTTCTCTTCTGTATGCAGACAAATGACAGTAAAAGTGCCTTTTTTTTTTTCAAGGTATTTGCTATTTCTCTAAAGGCTAAGCAGTTTCTTCAGAAAATTCCAAATTAAATTTGCCATAAAACAAAACCATGCAGTACAAGATGCAAACTGCTACAGTTGCTTTTTGTTTGATTACTCAGAAAATAAGAACATACCATCTGCAGTTTCTTCTTATCCTTATTAGCATTACTGTGTGCAGCCTCAATTGCAGTATGGTGTTTCCATGCCAATTCTTCTAAGGTCTTGGAGTGAGCCTCCTTTAACTGTGCAGCCTCTCCTTCCAATCTTGCTTGTAATTTTACCAGCTCCTTCTCATAATATTCACGTTGAGTTTCCCTTGCTTCATTTACTTTCTGTAAAGTACAGGAAAAGAAATCTATTCAATGGTAAAAAAATCTGAACAGTAGGAATATAAAAAAAACAAAAACATCACTGATGACATAAATCTCAAAAGAATTAACTTCCATTTAAAACAAATTAGGCAAACACTAAGCACTGACTACACAATTCAGGAATCAAAAAGGTACTTTAAAAAGACCCATGCAAAACAATACATACTTATTCAAAACCGGATTTTTCCTCTATTTAATCTAGGAAAACAACAGTTGGGTATCAAGCCTATAGAAAATTTCTGGTTAAAATTTTCAAACATGTTCAAGGCATTTTCAGCAAATGGCTTTTTAAATTGTTCTCTAATCATTTCACATTTATCCTTCCTCAAGACACTAGACATATACACACAAGGTCATAAATCAAATGAAATTGTTAAAAGATTGTCCAAAGCAGTCTGAACATCTAATCTGACTTCCCTTTAATCTCATTTTACACTCTAGTCATTCTTTGTTAGTAGACAAGATATACTTGAAACATACTGGTCCTAGTCTGGTCATATCAAACAAAAATTAAAGCATAATTTTTTTTTCTGAGAATCCTAGGGTTTTTTCTGTTTTATTCAACTAAAGCCAATAAGCTGTTTAACCTTCTCCAATGCCAGAATTTGCTGCCTTTGTCGCTCATCCAGACTCTGTGTTTTGCTTTGTAATAAATTTCTTTCCTCTTCCAGCTGGGACAATTTTTCCTTTAATCTAGACTTTTCTGATTCCAAGTCTCTGATTGTAACTTCTTGAGTCATTTGAGTAGCTTGAAGCATTCCAATGTGACCTAAAAACAAAACATCTCTTTAGAACCTCATAGCATTGGTTTCATGCCACTGAAGTGCACATTCATATTCCAGTGATAGTACAGATCTAGTGCAAGCTTGCATGTGGAGCTCCCTTGTCTTCACTGCAATACTTATCTTCCTTTCCACTTCTCACTTGTTTAGTTTTATTGTAAAATGCCCAACAACAGGAGAACACTTGGTTTCAATTTTCCTGGTTCAAAGTTGCATATTGACTCCCAAAGGAAAACAGAAGTAGGCAATTCTAAGAACACTGAAGAAGTGAAGAACTTATCCCACCTAAACCTGCACATTTCTATCCTAGAATAAGATAGACAACAGAAAGCAGAACACTGATGTCTAAAGATAAACATGTCATTATTTTATCAAACTCATAATTTAACTGCCATACTAGATACATAGCTTTATCCACTGTAAAACTTATGGAATTACACTTTATTTTGCTAAAAGGATATGACAAAAAGATGTAACAAAACTCTATAGTAAAGAATTATATAAATCCTTGCAGATTGGAGGCTTAATTTTAATTTCTTTATACATATTTTTGAAAAAAAACCAAACAAATAAACGAAGTAAAACTTCAAACTATGCAATATAATCATCTGTCCTTCACATAACCAGTTGACAAATATTTATGACTTCAGAAATTTCTGTCTGTTCCTCTCAGTGTATATCTGTATTAATGTAGGTAAGTGACTAAAGCAGTGACATTTCTGTTATGTTGGGTGAGATTTTGAAGTGAATAGAAGACTGTTTTGGAAAAGAGGATGCTTCTAGTTTGGTTCAAGTGAAAGATGAGAGGTATTGTTTACTCAGAATAATTTTTTGCTGGTTTTTGTAATCTCAATTTCTAGTAAAGAGTTTGTTATTTCCCTTCTCATTTTATTATACCCTTCAAAAATGACAGATTTAAGGACAGTTCAGTTTTAATAACACAGTATTGCTCTTAAATTTAAGTTACTAAGAAATAGCTAAGAAAGTGAACTATATGCTGTTTCTCACATGACAAAATCACTGAGCTTCATGATTCATTTCCATTTGTTGCTAAAAGCAAGACATGCCAAAAAGGAAACTGGTATAGCCTTTGTTGCTTCTGGACACAGATGTGAAGGTAAGAGCCATGAGATATATAATGAAATTTGGAAATTAAAAATGCCTCAAAATTAATAGTAATGCACACCTCTAATTGTACTAAGCCCTGAAGAATTCTAAAAGTTTTTGGGGGGTCAGGTTCCCATTTTACATACTCTCAGAGCAAGCCCATTCCTTTTAGCTGTTTGATCTAATAGGACCTTGCAGTCTTGGGCTCCTGCTGGTCGCTCTATTGTTCCAACATATGGCCTAGACTACTCTGGGCTTGTGCTAATTTGTGTGGAAAACAGTCAGGAATTGCTATAACTGGTCTAGTTCAACAAGGCCAAAGATAAGCCAGGGGCCTCTTTTTAAGCCCAAGACCCTACCTATTGTATAGCTGCCCAAGTTCAAGTACTGGGGCCTATGCCCTACTACGGAGCACACCAGGGAGACAATGCCATGTGTACAGTCAGGTCTTAAACTACTTTTTGTGCTTTTCCACATGCCAGCAACTACAAAGGAGCAAAGAAAACAGCTATAGAGAAATCTTTAAAGGATTTAGTATTCAATAAGCTGCAAATCTTCTGACGGTAGGCATAAAGCAAAGTACCACAGTGTCAGCAAAAAGAAAAGACAGCTGAAAAAAGGGTGAAAAAACAGGAAGCATGTCTCAGTGACTATGTGGAAAACAAATACAGGGCAGAATTGTTCTGTATAAGTGCAGTTTCAAGGCCTGGAAGATATATACATGCCATACAAAGTACAGCATTCAGAAAAATGAGTACACAAAAAAGGAAATTTATGTGCAATGTATGAGATAGTAAAAAAGTTAAGAAAACCCCAGAACTTGTTGGCAATTTCTATGGAAAGCATTAAACAGTCTTTAGGTACTCTAAACCTGCATGAGGCTGACAGAAAAAGGCAAGGCTAGAACAAAAGGATGAAGTTCATTTCCAGATTAAGTTACTGACATACATACTGGCTTTGAGAACAAGATCAGTGGCTTGCTGCTGTAAGCGCTCTCTAGCAGCTGCGAGCTCGCTTTCCACTTCTTTGTGTTTGCTTAACAATGACATCTCCTCCTCCTTCACATCATCCAGCTGTTTTTGAAGAACCTAGAGGAAACACATAATACCTCTTTTACCATCAAGGAAATTTAAATGAGCATTAGGTTAAAAGGTACAGAAGAGACCTTTCAGCAAACAAGTTTTATTCACACAAAAGCTGGACTAGTGTAATATTATTGCCATATTCATTGTGTATTGTATGTAATGCTTCAAAAATATTTTTTGAAGAACAAGATAGTGGGTACATGGCATGACAATAATGCATAAGAGAAATGTGACAATATTCAAAAATATTTATGAAAAAAACCCAAAGTATAAAATGGTCCACAGAGTTTGGGGGTCAACTTTAGAAACCTCGTTTCTGATATCTGAGAGTTTTTCATTGCAACTCTGAGTGTTTACTACTGACTCAAATTAAGCTATGCATGAAGATACATAAAATGAGAACTGGACAATTACTTAAATCAAATGTTCCCCAGGGGTCACTGTTGAGACCAGGACTTTTTAGGATCTTTCTCAGCAACGTGGCAGTGGTATTGAGCGCACCCTCAGCAAGTTTGCTGGTGACACCAAGCTGTGTGGTGCAATTCACACACTGGAGGGAAGGGATGTCATCCAGAGGGACCTTGGGAAGCTTGAGAAGTGAGACTGTGCAAAACTCATGGAGTTTAACAAGGCCAAGAGCAAGGTCCTGCACCAGGGTCAGGACAATCCCAAGCACAAGAACAGGCTGGGTGGAGAGTAGCCCTGGGGAGGAGGACTCTGGGACAAAAAGCTCAATATGACTTAGCAATGTGCACTCACAGCTCAGAAAGCCAATCACGTCTTGGGATGCTGCATGGCCAGCAGGGCACGGGAGGTGATTCTGCCCCTCTACTCTGCTCTTTTTAGACCCCACCTGCACTACTCTGTGTCCAGGTGTGGGGGACCTGTTGGAAAAAGTCCAGAGGAGGCCACTAGGTCAATCACAGAGCTGGAGCACTTCTCCTATCCAGATAAGCTGAAAGAATGTTTAGCCTGGAGAAGAGAAGGTTCCTGAGGAGACCTTTGAGCAACCTTCCAGTATCTAAAGAAGGCCTAAAAGAGAGCTGGAGAAGGGTCTTTTGACAAAGACATGTAGTGATAAAACAGGGGGTATAGTTGCTTTAAGTTGAAGGAGCACAGGTTTAGATTAGATATTATGAAGAAATTTTTTCCTGTGAGAGTGGTTTCTGGAACAGGTTGTGGACTCCCTGTCCTTGGAGGTGTTCAGGACTGGATGGGACTCTAAGCAAGCTGGACTAGTGCAAGGTGTCCCAGCCCACAGCAGAGGATTTGGAGCTAGATGATCATTAATGTATCTTCCAATTCAAACTATTCTATAGCTCTATGATTCTAAACTTTTATTATGCCTTAAATCAGATATACTGATTCACAGTAGCATACCTTGGGTAGTGTAATGTGTTCTAGCTGTGCAGGAAAGAAAAGAAAGTATTCTGATTCAAAAGGAGATACAGATTTCTTATCATTCAAGTTACCAAAATAGTTAAGAGTAATTTCAGAAATTAAAGCAGGAAAGGGAACTAGGGAAAACACTGTATAGAACATGTAATGAAACACAGACACCAGATGTGGTGAGATTATGCATTTGATCACCTCACCCACAGTGATCAGAGTAGAACCTGACTTTAAAATCTGCTGCAGATACTGTACTAGACTCTTCTTTGGGAAAGAATTCCTTTACTGCAGGAATGATCAACATACAACAGGTTTCGCCTTCACCACAGCTTTCCACAACCCCATCTCCTGAAGCTCCTTGCAGAAGAGGCAGAGACATGTGATGAACTGACTGCAAGCCCCCTTCACTATCTCCCTGCGTCAGTGTGGGGGAAAAGGTTAGAGAATTGGGAATAAAGTTAAGCCCAGGAAGGATGGAGGGGTGGGAAGAAAGTACTCTTTTAAGATTTGGTTTTACTTCTCATTATCCTACTCTAATTTGATTGGTAATAAATTAAATTCCCTTTCCCTAAGTCGAGTCTATTTAGCCCCTGATGGTAACTGATGAGTGATCTCTCCCTCTTCTTATCTGAACTCAGAAGCCTGTCATTATAGTCTCTCTCCTCTGTTCAGCTGAGGAGGAGGGTGATAGAGCAGCTTTGGTGAGCACTTGGCATGCAGCCAGGGTCAACCCAACACACTAAATAAAACTGTGTGAATGGTAAGCAGCTAAGTATGACACTGCCACTTGCTCACTACTGCCAAAGTGGGACAGGGAAGCGAATTTGGAAGGGTAAAAGTGAGAAAACTCGTGGGTTGAGATGAAGACAGTTTCACAGATGAAACAAAAGCTGCACACACACAACAAAGGAAAACATGGAATTCATTCACCACTCCCCATGGGCAGGCAGGCATTCAGCCATCCCCAGGAAAGCAGGGCTCCATCAGGCATAACAGTTACTTGGGAATGCAAATGCCATCTCTATAAACATTCCCCCCCTTCCTCCTTCGCCCAGGTTTATATGTTGAGCATTATGTNACAGGCTGGGTGGAGAGTAGCCCTGGGGAGGAGGACTCTGGGACAAAAAGCTCAATATGACTTAGCAATGTGCACTCACAGCTCAGAAAGCCAATCACGTCTTGGGATGCTGCATGGCCAGCAGGGCACGGGAGGTGATTCTGCCCCTCTACTCTGCTCTTTTTAGACCCCACCTGCACTACTCTGTGTCCAGGTGTGGGGGACCTGTTGGAAAAAGTCCAGAGGAGGCCACTAGGTCAATCACAGAGCTGGAGCACTTCTCCTATCCAGATAAGCTGAAAGAATGTTTAGCCTGGAGAAGAGAAGGTTCCTGAGGAGACCTTTGAGCAACCTTCCAGTATCTAAAGAAGGCCTAAAAGAGAGCTGGAGAAGGGTCTTTTGACAAAGACATGTAGTGATAAAACAGGGGGTATAGTTGCTTTAAGTTGAAGGAGCACAGGTTTAGATTAGATATTATGAAGAAATTTTTTCCTGTGAGAGTGGTTTCTGGAACAGGTTGTGGACTCCCTGTCCTTGGAGGTGTTCAGGACTGGATGGGACTCTAAGCAAGCTGGACTAGTGCAAGGTGTCCCAGCCCACAGCAGAGGATTTGGAGCTAGATGATCATTAATGTATCTTCCAATTCAAACTATTCTATAGCTCTATGATTCTAAACTTTTATTATGCCTTAAATCAGATATACTGATTCACAGTAGCATACCTTGGGTAGTGTAATGTGTTCTAGCTGTGCAGGAAAGAAAAGAAAGTATTCTGATTCAAAAGGAGATACAGATTTCTTATCATTCAAGTTACCAAAATAGTTAAGAGTAATTTCAGAAATTAAAGCAGGAAAGGGAACTAGGGAAAACACTGTATAGAACATGTAATGAAACACAGACACCAGATGTGGTGAGATTATGCATTTGATCACCTCACCCACAGTGATCAGAGTAGAACCTGACTTTAAAATCTGCTGCAGATACTGTACTAGACTCTTCTTTGGGAAAGAATTCCTTTACTGCAGGAATGATCAACATACAACAGGTTTCGCCTTCACCACAGCTTTCCACAACCCCATCTCCTGAAGCTCCTTGCAGAAGAGGCAGAGACATGTGATGAACTGACTGCAAGCCCCCTTCACTATCTCCCTGCGTCAGTGTGGGGGAAAAGGTTAGAGAATTGGGAATAAAGTTAAGCCCAGGAAGGATGGAGGGGTGGGAAGAAAGTACTCTTTTAAGATTTGGTTTTACTTCTCATTATCCTACTCTAATTTGATTGGTAATAAATTAAATTCCCTTTCCCTAAGTCGAGTCTATTTAGCCCCTGATGGTAACTGATGAGTGATCTCTCCCTCTTCTTATCTGAACTCAGAAGCCTGTCATTATAGTCTCTCTCCTCTGTTCAGCTGAGGAGGAGGGTGATAGAGCAGCTTTGGTGAGCACTTGGCATGCAGCCAGGGTCAACCCAACACACTAAATAAAACTGTGTGAATGGTAAGCAGCTAAGTATGACACTGCCACTTGCTCACTACTGCCAAAGTGGGACAGGGAAGCGAATTTGGAAGGGTAAAAGTGAGAAAACTCGTGGGTTGAGATGAAGACAGTTTCACAGATGAAACAAAAGCTGCACACACACAACAAAGGAAAACATGGAATTCATTCACCACTCCCCATGGGCAGGCAGGCATTCAGCCATCCCCAGGAAAGCAGGGCTCCATCAGGCATAACAGTTACTTGGGAATGCAAATGCCATCTCTATAAACATTCCCCCCCTTCCTCCTTCGCCCAGGTTTATATGTTGAGCATTATGTCATATGATACGGAATATCCCTGTGCTCTGTTGGGGTCAGCTCTCCTGGCTGTGCTCCATCCCACTCCTTGTACATCTCCAGCCTGCTTGCTGGTGGCGTGGTGTGAAAAGCCAGAAAGACCTTGACTCTGTGTAAGCACTGCTCAGCAATAACTAAACCATTCCTGAATTAGCAACACCATCTCCAGCACAAATCCAAAACATGGCACCCTACAAGCTGCTATGGAGAAAATTAACTCTACCTGAGCCAAACCCAGTAACATACTGAAAGATCGTGGAGTATTTCAGTTGGTGCTTGTGAAAATATTGTTAATTAAACAATTAAGTTTAAAATAGAAATAAATGAAAAAAATTTAAGAAGGTGACAAGCACGTATGAGTGATGGAAAATCAAGTTTACACACTCCAATAGCTTCAACCTACTAGCCACATGCATCTATAGGAAAAGAAAATTCACAGTCTTGGGAACAATATATCATCAGTCTCACCTGAACATTATTTTCTGCAGTACCAAGAGCCACCTGAAGCTTCTGGCATTTTTCCCGCAGACTGGCAGCTTCATCCTGGACCATCTGCAATTCAGTTTTAAGCTTTCCCAGATTCTTCCGTAACATACTTTCCTGGTTCTGGAATTCTTTTCTTAGCTCCACTTCTTTCTCTTTGCATGCATGTAGGCTTTCTGCTGTAAAAAGCTGAGATCGTTTCAAAGAGTCAAGTTCATGTTCATAGAAGGACTGTGCTTTGCTGAGTTTGCCTTCATAGTCCTCAATGAGCTTTTTCCTTTCCAGCCTTAACTCTTCAACTTTACTGTTCAAGTCTTCCAGCTCCAGTCTATGCAATTCCTCCAGTTTCTCTTGCCCCTTACTTAAAGTAGCATTCTGACTCTGATGAGTCTTCAGAAGTTCTTGAATTTCAAGCCTGTGGGCAGCTTTTAAGTCTTCCAGAGCTGTACGCTTGTCCTTCTCATACTGTACTTGCAACTGTATGAAACTTCGTAGCCTTTCCTCAAATTTCTTTCTGATCTCTTCTACTTCCCTTGACATGGTCACTACACGTTGGACATGCTGAGCCTCTGCACAAAGCTGCATATCTTCAACTCTGTCCTTATATGCTTCAAATTCTGTCAAGGCCTGATGTTTCATCTTTTTGTGATCTTCCAGTGACTCTTCCAAAACCTGAATCTTTCTTTTGAGATCCATTTCTTCTGCCACTTTACTTTTATACTGCAAGATCTTCTCTCTGGTCTCTGCAAGAATTTGTTGGATTTCTTCTTCATGAGCATCCTTAAGGGCTTGGATAGCTGCTTCATGTTCGTCATTTTTAGTGTTCAAAGCATATATTACCTGCAAACATGAAATAATATGATATTAAGGAAAAAGGCATTCTGGTTATCTGTTAAATCCTAAGAAAGACATATCTAGGTACTCTGAAAGCTACTTCATCAATCTGGCTTGTTTTCATCATACAAATAAAACACCAAATGTTATTAAGGATGTAGCTGCATAAATGCGGTATTAGTCACTATGTTCTTATACATCTTAGAGAGTAGAGTAGTTTTTCTGTTCTCCTTAAACCCCTAATTTTCCTAATGAAAGCTTTGTCTTTATATGCATGTTGGCATGCTGTTGCTGTAAATACATTGGGGGGAAAAGCACATTTAAAAGAGCATTTTTTCTAAAACCTAAATTTAAAAATAAAATAAAAAACCCACAACTGAACAGACATCTTCTGTTGGAGAGTAAGACACAGAGTATATATCATAACAAGAAATTAAACTGGAATAAAAACCATACCTCAAATCCCTCCTTTCCAAACGCTACATGTTCTTAAATATCTAATTTCAGAAACATCTAAAATGCAAACACTAGTTATTTTGGATTGTAATCCTGATGGTTGCCCAGATATAATTTCACTTTTGACAGCTTATCTGGTAAACATTCTCTGTGTCTTAAGGTCTAAGATAAATTCACTGACTTCCCAGCGAGCAAGTCAGCTGAACAGAAAAGTTCAGGGCAGGGCAGCCAGCAATCTGGGGAGCCCAGGGAGCTAAGCAGTTCAAGAAGGCTGTGAAAGCAGCAAAACCAGCAGCATTCAATGAAAGCTTTAAGATAACCAGATAGATCCTAAGGGATATTTCAACTGCACCACAACATAGTAGATCATCATCCTGGTTTTTAACTAGGAAGTACAGATGTGTGTCTATCTGTATGTATCAGTGAATAAAGTATTCATGCAATAGGTGGGGTTAATACGATTTTTTGCTCCAAGAACTCCAGCAATTCTCACCACACTTCCTAGATAAACAGGCAGCAGAGCTATAAAAGACATCTGAACAAAAAAAATGTCCTCTGATTAGTATAACTTATGTATCTCAAAAATTAACAAGAAGCGACAAAAATGAACAGCAAAGAAGCAGCAGGGGATTTTCTTTTTCCACTGAGGACAGAATCTAGATGAGTCCTTCATCAGCACTCAACCAGGCAACAGAGGAGGGTTGCTCTGACTTGCCCACAAGGTTGGGAAATATGAAGAAGGCACAGAATTGCTCTCCTGACACCAAGCAAAAGCCTCAATGCTGCAGACTATGGAAAGTGTCTCCAGTCAAGTGCTTAGATGAGCTACAAAGCTCAAAGGAATTCTCATGAGTGAAAGGGCAGGTTCAAGACTCTGACCATGGTGTTTGTTTGTTTGAGCAAAAGTCCAGACACTTCATTTTAAATTTTATGCCTGAAATAACATACTCCATTCTGTTACCTGTGCCACAAAAGGAAAAAAACCAAAAGGACAGGCTTTAGATTACAATAGAAAAGAAAAAAGAAAAAAGTTCTGAAACAGCATTAGATGTGAAAAACCCAAACCCCCCAGCCTCACTTACCTTTATACAGCAAGGAATTAACTTAAAAATATCATGATAAACACTTTAACTTATTCTAATTGAATTTTTTTAACATATGTGCATGCTATTTAATGGAAAAGGAAAAAAACATAGGTTTTCCGTAGGTTTGGCAACTTGTTTTTAGTACTACTTACATATCTGCAGGTATCAAGGACACTTTTGGATTTCTTCCTCTCCAGATAAAAAAATAAAATAAAAATGGCCTATTTTGAAAGAGTTTCATGGTACAGAGACTCACAAACTCTACCAAAACATTGCAAAAAATGACAACTAAACTACATGCAATTCCATTAGCAAAATCACAACCATCACTTAAATGCCCTTCACCCAATGTTTCAACCTTTTATATTCTTCTTGTCTTTGGTGATGCCAACAGTAATTTCTGATCCCAAAGCTTGCACCTCCCTCCTGTTACCAACAAACAGTCTCAGCTATTGGATCCCAAAGGTCTGTTTCCCTGCTGTTTTAATGGTGTCTAGTGTTCAACTTCTTTGTTCATATCAAAAATTACTTGAAAACAGAGGGCTTGGGTTTTTTGTAAATGTTATGTGCACTATCTTGCATGAATAGAGGCCTTAATTTTGATTAGAGAAGTTGGACAATGCAGTTTAAAAGGTACTATAACAAAAAATAAATCTCACGCTTAGGATCAGGTCATTATAATAAGCACTTGCAGAACACTGGGTCAAATCCCTACACTCAAAACAGCCCTTGACTCTTGTTCTTGTGCACAGAAGTGCCATAATGTTCTTCACTTCAGGCAGTGTTCCACTCTCAAGTTATGCAGCACTATGATCTGCAGAAAGTATAAATCATAAAGCATTTTCAAGGGTATTACAATTTAGCAGTGGAAACCTCACTGAAAACTCCAAGTGAAAAATAAATCTATGTGCAATGGCACATTCGGAAGACATCTTTAAATTCTCATCATTGACTTGCTCCTTACTAAAAGCACTGAACAGCAACAAATTCAATTCAGATTCAAGCAGAACTCATTCCCTAAATGAAGGGCATTGGTATCTTATGGGAAATGTAAAAATAAAATGCATGCAACTGGATGTTGCATCATAATATATGTCTTATGGCAGCCTGAATTCCAGCTCCATCAAATTACTATAAACCTCAGTATTCTTAAAGAAATTGAATAGCTGTATCAGATTTTATCTTTGAGAATTTGATGCACTGTATTAATATAGAAACACAGGGAAAAAAGGCTGTACTAACTGAAGCAAAAGCAACTTAACAGCACTTTGATGAAATGCAAGCAGAAACTGAAGTACCTTGGAGCAAATGAATACAATTAAAGTTCTAGTTAAAATAAATAGTTCCTTCTCAAATAAGTTTTTGAAAATTGAAAAGCAGTAAGGCTGCAAACATTGTAGGTAGGTAGATAAACAAGTTTTGCACTCTCTATTTTTTAAATCAGAGCATGAATCCCTGGTAAGCATGTTTGTAAATGCTTTTAAAAATCTTTTTAAAACACCAGCAGCTTTTTTAGTACAACTGCATAATACTAAGAAGCATAAACTGCTCATTTGAGTAATTCATATTTTTCCAGCTCCACTCTAAATGCACATAGCAATCCTTATCACATGACAGAAGAAAAATAATGCTTTACTGTATTTTCAGTCAGCATATCATTACAAAGGGACAGACAGAACCACCAAAGATACCAAGATTGCCAGCTAATACTTTTTATACAGAACAGTAACATAATTATTAAGAATCTACTAAAATAGAAGAACTACAACAGAGTAAGTCAGTAACAATAACAGTAATGACCTTGTTTATGACAGTAATTATTGGATTGTTTAGTTATAATCTATGTGGTAAGGAGAAGTAAGTCAGTCCCTGCACTAGCTTTGGTGTTTTGAGCTACATGGGAATATGAACAACAATTCCTGTTTCACATTGTTTGTGGCTGAAAGCTGAAAGTCTGGCTGAGAAATATTTTTTACCCCAAACCAGATGTTATGATTTGGAAAGCTGACCGACTCTTGCATGGTCAGCTGTACTTTGGTCATCTGCTGCTGCCAGCAATTTAGTCATGATGGAATGCTTTTCTAATTACAAATGTGTAACTCACCTCAATACTGGAATTGAGTGCAAATTATTTTCCAGCACAGAAAACCATAGTCTATGATTCAACGAAAATATCTTGAAAAACGTGCAGGGTTAATTTTCTCTAATTTTACATCAAAACAAGAGCTGATACCTATGGGAAAAAAACATCACTGCACATCTTACACAAACATCAACCTTATGACTTTGGTAAACCTCCATTTCAGACTTCATGTGTGGCTCCCTGGATCAGAGCAGTGTGTTCAGCCTTGTTTAGGCAAACTGTTGTGTTCCAGTGCTCCCAGGGTGCTGCTGCCTGAACTGAAACACCAGAGCCTCCAGAGGCATCCCCAGATTCTGTCAATGTTGCTTGTCTCTTGAATGAACCACACAAGCACAGTGCCAACAAGGAAATGCTTGTGCATAACCTGCTAATGATTTGGAAGATGTGGACCAATGAGCCTGAGCTACCCTTGCTCTCTGGGGGTAAGTAAGAATTACTTCACATAGGAAACAGTAACATACACTGAGAAACAGTAAAAAGTGAAGCAGGTTGCAAACAGAAAAGTTCAGTCCACAAAATCAGTAAGAAACATTTAAAAATTGCAAGCATTATCATTAATTAATTTTATGTAAAATGTTTCCTCTATGTATGTCCATCTTTCTTTCTTTTTTT
>VZRX01013576.1:231663-252762 GCA_013398075.1 Notiomystis cincta | reverse complement strand
TTTTTTTTTTTTTTTTTTTTTAAATTCCAATTTAAAAAAACCCATCCATTTATCTAGAAAGACCTTTTGCTTCCTCATGGAAAATTTCACAAATAGAAGATACTTGGTCAATCAAGATCTCTTTGTTGCAGGTAACAAAACCAGAAACGACCCTAGAACTTTAGGCCAGGATTTCTTAGACATCACAGGAAAGGTGGAAGGAAGACACTTGTTCTTCAGCTATCTGGTTCACTGCAAGCCTATCTAAATACCTGGACCAGTGTCCCCTGCCAGTAGCATTTCCCCCCCAAAAAGCTGGTCTAACTGTACTAGTCTTCCCCTGAGATAAAATCCACTGAGGGCAAGAACTTGAAATTTTTTCCCTTAAAAACCCCACTTTCACAGGAAATTTATTACTAAAATATCCGTTATGCTATTCAACAGTCTTCATGTGTTAGCTCAATTTATGACTAAGTAAAATTCAGTCTTTTATTCCTTTAGAAATTTTGATAACAGATACTGGATTATTTTTACTACAGCAACTAGCTTTCCAAAGGAATCTCTAATGACTTTTGTTTACAATTAATTATCTAGAGATGACACAATGAAGCTCAACATAATTTCTACGTATAAAGCATTAACAGATATCCACTTCTACCTAGTGCTCTACCTTTGGATAAGGAATTTTTCATTTTCACACTTACTGACACTTAATTTTCCGTAAAAGAGGGTAAGTCTGAAGCCATGCAATGCTCACCAACATCTACACTGAGAATAAAACACAGGGAAAATTTCATTTATTTTCAAGTTTCCTGATGTTTAATACCATATACAGTAGGTATAACACCGCACAGGGGCCCCTATACCTAGAGGGGTTTTCTCCATGCTCCTAAATACCTGCTACTCAAGCACCTGTAATCTGATGTGCTGATAATCCATTTCTACTTTCAGAACTGCCAAGTACAGAACAGTATCACATTTAGCTACTTGACTTACAATCCTGCCTGTGCTTTGTTTATTTGTGTATGGTCCACAGTGAAATATTAACTCTTTTGAATTGTCTGAAAATCCTACTGGTTTAAAAGATCCACTTGCATTTACAGCTCAGCATGTTTATAAATTATTACACTGCCTCTACCTTAAAATTTAACTATCAGAAAAAGGCATGCCACATTCCAATTAATCATGGGGCAGGAGATGTCCTTACCCAAAGAAGAGGGGCAGAGCATCCCTCAGCACAGGGACACAGTGGTCAGTGTGGCCATTCATTCATACACTGTGGCTTTTTTCCTTTCTCCTAGGGCTGTACCAGACAGCAAATGAGAGGCTTTCTGGGAGCTAACTGGGAGCCTTATGCTACCACAGCCTGTCTTGGAAATAGGGGCTTTGTCCAAAACCAGGAGCAGGGACAGCCTTTATCAATCATGTAACACAAATCAAAATCATGGCAGCAGGTAAAGCTACAGCTACAGAGGAGCACATTACCAGCACCTCTTTTGATAGCCCAACACACTGAGCAGCAACATGAAAATGGAACTCACAAGTTCAGAAGCCAGGCAGTCAAGAGTGGTTTAAACCTCAGGCCTCGGGGCCAGGACACAACAATATGTGATCCTACAAGTGATTTTAGCAATCAGTAGCAAACAAAGAAGGAGCTCATCCATGACAAGAGGTCATGTGGGCAATCAGGCCCTGCTGCTCCTTCTGCTCTAACAGCTGAGTACTTCCAAGACTGGGTCTCACCAGGGAAATACGACCTCAGAGGGACAAAAAGGGATCTGACAGAGGCATCAGCACATACGTGAGGGTGACAAAAAAAGTTATTTGGGGCCAACCCCATTGTATTAAGCAAAGTCTTTGACTGGATACAGGGGACAAATGGAATCCTGATATGGTTAGCAGAAAATTCCTTTTTTTTCTTATATGGTTATTTTGGATGTGCTGCAGAAAAAGGAAAAGTGGGGTATTTTTCTCACCACAACAAATTATAATGGAACAAAGGAATTTAATAACTGTACCCCATTTTCTGAGGAAGAAAAAGAGCAGATATCTCTTACAAATATGTATCAAAATAAAATAAAAACACAGGAGGGAAAAGGAGGAAAAATTACTCGACAACATGCAATTTAAGTTTTGGAGAACAGGTTAAGTTGTTGTTCCTGCTAAGACTAGGAGAAGATGGAGGAACAGAAAAAAGTGAGAATCAATGGTAGATACGACCTGCATTAGACACAACATACAGACCCTATATCCTGAAAGCTCTTTCCAAGATTTTCATCACAAAAGTTACTTACAAAGCAAGCAAATAATTTAAACATTGATGAAATACAAGTTCGCTTTTAAAAGAATCATGACCTGGCTAAAGCATGACAGATACAATGCTGTACCACCCAAACCAGGAGGAATTTCTCACTGGGAGGGTTGCCAAAAATGGGAATGGGCTGCTCAGGGAAGTGGTGGAGTCACCATCCGCAGAGGTGTTCAAGAAACAACTGGACATGGCTCTTAGTGCTATGGTCTAGTTGATACCATGGTGTTTGGGCATAGGCTGGATTGGATCTTGGATGCCTTTCCCCACATTAATGACTTTATGCCTCTATAAAATGTGGTACAGCCTTCAGAATATCTTCATCTGAGGCAAAAATTTGGGTGCTAAACAAGCAGCTGTGATGGCAAACAAACAAGAAACACTGATTAAATGGTAAGAGCTGTATCAAGATAATATCACAGGACTCTGAGATGGGTTGGGTATTCAGTTGAGTAACACCAGACATCTCTAGTCAGCGGCCAAGATGGCCATTAAAGGATGCTGCAGACGGACAGGCAAGTGGCCAGATTGAATTCAACTAATTTTCAGGAGTAGAACACCTTAGAATTATTTATACAAGCTAGAACTGAAATAATTTTTCCAGGAGGAAAAAAGTAGACTTGAAGACCTTGACAGAAAGACGAGAAGCAGCTGGACAGAAGTAAAGTGCAGCCCTTTAGTATAAACCAAATTATGGGAGACATCACCATTAGTGCTTTGTATGACCTGGCACTTAATCCCCCACTTGGCTACTATGTGACATCTATTTCTGAGAGAAATGCTCAGCTGTTCTACACTGGCATTGCTGTCTCTAATGGAGTTACATAAGTTACAGGGCTCACCAGTCCAGTTCCGTACATTTATGTTGCGCTGTTCTCAGAGCAATTTCTAAGCAATATACTTATTACTTCATTGACTGAGACATTTAGTTTTGTTAGCTGCACAGAAGTTTGCTTTCTGTGCCAAAGTATAAAACCAACTTGCAGAATAAGTCAAAACAGAGTTAATGTAAGTTTCAATCTCATTATGACATCAAAAATATTTTCATGATGACAGGTTTAGGTTTCAATACAACACAAGAATATGTTGAAGAAAGACTTATGACAGAGGGGGAAATTGTTTAGAAACAGCTTCAGAAGTTAGTCAGAATGGGAACAAATTCTAGCAGAAAACAGTTTAAATGTTTTGTAATGGCTCCTAAAAAATCAACCTTTATTTTAAAACTTGACCAATACTTGTAATCAAGCTGAGTGGTACTAAACCTCAAACTTGCTTAACTGATAAGGAGAGCTCTACTATACAAATGTTATCAAAATACAACAGTTATTTACAATGCTTCTGAGACTACTTCAGCACTATGACTTAAAAATTACTTGGTTCATCCCAAATCATCAGCATTATTTCAGAACTGCATTACAAAGAAAATACAGATGCTGTTAATCACCTGCTAGCCACAGTAAGTTGATCCTTTCCTTTTCCAGTTTCTGTATTTAGTATCATCAAATTACATCCTAATGGTCAGTCAAGCCACAGTTAATAAAGCTGGAATTTTTTTCCCAGACAATGTCATTCAGAAATTTCTCTCACTCTATGCACTTTTAAAATGAAAATATACTTTCTATTCACCAATTATTCATTTTCTTAACAAAAAGCAAAGTCATAGTAGTCCTTGAAAAAGCATCCACAGAAGAAAAACAGCCTTTTGGTGCAAAATATGAGATGGCACTGAAGAAGTGGATTGTCTTCAAGAGGATCAAATGCTTTAAAGGATGACATTCACTGACGTTGAAGTGATGAGAGCCTAAAACGATGAACAGAAGTTGAATTTTTCTGCAAAATATTTTTCAATAACAATCCATCACAATTAGAGAATCTCAATTTAGAGTGAAAAAAAATCAATCATATAAAAGGGGTAAGATTAGTCAGTTGATTCCATTTATTGTCTGAAAGGAAAGCTTAAGTTTTTCCATTTTGTTCTACAATCAAGTCTTTTTTTTTTGAAAGGGACACTATAAGTAATGTCTAACCCAGTCAAAAGCAATTATATTGACATAAATTATAATTTAAGTCTCCCTTTTTTACTAGACTTGGCTAAATAATTCTTCAGATAATCACATCTGTACTTTAACCTATATTATTTTTATCAGAAAGAAACATTTAAGTCATGTAGTTATCTGTACTACATAGAAAACTGTCATAACACTCAAAATAACACAAATTCTAAAAAATTACTGTCCTGTTTCCTTCTAAATCTTTCCTTCTAATTCCTTGCTTTATCATTCAAGCTAACTTTCACTATAGTTCAACACTAAAAACTTGCTCTTAAATTTTAATCTATTCCACCTTCAAATCTAACCTCCTATTATCTTTTACTATCTGAAGCATCATGTTTCCAAACATTTATTTTTCACTAGATGTTTATGATGAAAACCTGTCTGGTCATTGCCTGATTTTAGATTTTTCAATACCTGGCTTAGAAACACACAGCTAGAAACTCATAGCTTTTTAATAACTAAGGGTATGCAAACTGAGTTGTCCTGCTTTTTAGGAAAACATAGCTTTTGTAGAAGTATCTATTAACATTGGGAATCGACTTTAAATACTTAGAATGAAAGGGATTTGTTTTCCTTTTATTTGGCAAGATGGGAAGGAAGGAAAGCAGGGATGATGAGAGACAGAACAACAACTGCAGAAATGTAAAGTAAAATGAAGCATCTCCATTTCGAAATCTGCTCTAGAGGATATCCAAAGCAATATTTCTGAGTGCCATCACCTGAAAATGTCACAAGTACTTCTAGATAATTGTAAATGAAGTTGACACTAAAGAAAGATGATCTCTTTTCCTCTTAGTTGGCTTGTAAACCTGAAAGCAAGTCATAGTCAGCATTATTATTACTCCTACACGCTATTCATTCTTACTGATGAGTCCTCAAGTGCTGAGCTGATAAAAGCATTAGCAAAAGGTTTTTTTGCATCCAGATTTCCCATAAAAACAGCAGCACTGTATGACAGACCAGAGAAAAAGTCTTCCCAGTTTCCTCTTCCCTATTAAAACAAAGTTCATTTTTGCACTCTCTCTGCCTGCAAGTCTTTTCCTCTCAGTGTCTGATCTATTTTAAGTTTTATTTCCTCAAGAATTTCTGTAGACTCAATGCAATTCCAGTATCCAGTGGTTCTTCACAGCAGAAGAGACCATGAAGATAAGAATATGCCACTCAGCTCCTATGGATCAAAGGAAAAAAATCTTCACCAGTGTTTTGAAAAGCAGACTGGAAAACAAATCTATTGCTTGCTCATAATTGATTTTCTACTTTCCAGACTTGTTTAAGGAAGTAAAGGCCTGGAGCCTTCCAAGCAAGTACACAGTTACGCAGGAAAGAAGTATTAGTGAAAAACATACACTGCAAGACTCCCAACACAGTATTTTTATCTACAGCATCTTTCCACTTACTAGAAGGCATTAATGACAAATAACCTCTGGAGATTTTAATATTAAGTCCAAAGTTTCCAGAATAAATAAAGGAAATTCCAACTGGAATCACGGAATTTTTCATAACTGCAGAAGAATTTGAGAACACTTTCCAAGAAAGATCAGAAAGAATCTACCTTGAGTAATTTCTTTTCCCCTCCTCTGGAAAAAAAAAAAAATCCAGATTTTAACCAGAACAATAAAATCGATGTGTATGCTTGAGATTGATCACCAATTCCACTGGTTTGTTTTGTTTTTTGTTTTTTTAGATTATAGAAGCAAAATCATACAGTAAGCAGAAGGTGGCACAGTCACCAGGTGATAGTCCAAGTTTATTTTCAAAGCCAAGCCCAAGATGAATCTAGGACAAATCTGTCATGGCCTACTGGGATACTTTCCAGTAACCTACAGGTACCTATCATGCAATGGAAAAAAATTATAATTCTTAGCTACATCTCATTATTTACACAATACTGGCTATTAGTTTTGACATCTGACACAACTTTCAGGTTTGACACAGTATCTATTATAGAAACACCATGTACACAGAACCACAGAAGGGCTGAGGTCAAAGACCCATCTGGAGGTCATCTAGTCTAACCTAGACCCTGAGCAAAGCAGGGGCAGCTAGAACAGACTGTGCTGGGCCTTGCTCAAGTGGGTTTTGAACGTCTTCAAGGAAGACAACTCCTCAACCTCGCTGGGCAGCCTGTGCCTGAATTTGACCATCCTCACAGTAAAAAACAAGAAGTGTTTTCTTATGTTTTTGTTTGTGCCTATTGCCTTATGTTTTCAAGAGACACCACTAAGAATATGCCTGCTCAGTCCTCTTCACTCCTCACCATCTGGTGTACACACACATTCATAAGATCCCCCTGAGCCTTCCCTTCTCCAGGCTAAACAGTCGCAGCTCTCAGCCTCTCCCAGTATGACAGATGGTCCAGTCCCCTCATCATCTCAGTGGCCTTTTGCTGGACTTGCTCCACTATGTCCATGACTCTCTCATATGGGGGAACCTTAGAACCAGACGAGCACTGCAGGTGTGTTTCAGCAGCAGAGCAGAGGGGAGGGAACGCCTCCCTTGAACTGCTGTGACACTGTTCCAGCGCAGTCCAGTGTGCCACTGACCTTCTGTGCCAAAGGCACACTGCTGGCCCACGTTCAGCTCATGGCCTGTCAGGACCTTGGGGCCTTTACTGTTCAGCTCTTCCCAGGCAGTCGATTCGAACCACGTCCTTGCTGCGCCGCCCCGGACAGGCCTGCACGTCAGGTTCCTGTTGGTTCATCCCTCCAGCCTGCCCAGCTCTGAACAGCAGCACACCCACCTGTTTTATCAAACACTTGCCCCACTTCTGTACTGGCTGCGAACTGCTGAGTGTGCGTTCTGCCCCATCATCCAGGTCGTAACAAAGATGTTTAACAGACTGGCCTCGAGAGCACTCTGTTAGTGACCAGCCCTCAACTGGGCTTCAGCTGCTGACCATAACACAAAGTCCAGAGGTTCAGCCAGCTTTTAGTCTACTTTAATGTCTACTAATCCAGCATACACTTGGAGAAAACTCACAGGCACACGACAAAGAAGAAAGGAGATGTAACCAATTTTAAATTTCCTTAAAAAATAGTTCTACAAAAAAAGGAAAGACTAAATACATTTTTTGTTGTATCTACTTCAGGGGTTTGCAGTTTCTTTCATCATAAGTTTTCTAAATCATTCAATAAAAAGTGAAAAAAATGGTATACTTAAATAGGAAAACTGCAGTATCTCCATTAGAGACCGAAAAGAAAATTGATGCTCTAGTAAAAGTAGACAATTATGCTGCTTTGTCCTAAAGCATCTCTTTTTTCCATTCATCCCATTAAATACAGTAAGTAGAATCCTGAACACTCAGTCCCACAGCTGTATTTCTTATTATGGCTATCCAGTTGAATCCAAACTTCATCAGTGATATAATCTTCTGGAGAGCTACCCTAGTAAATGTTCTTAAAAACTTGTCTCATGCAATTGCAATAAAGGCTTCTACTATTGCTTCTGTTTGGCAGCTGCAATACAAGGAGCTTATTTTAAGAGTATTTGTATTGTAAACGATTTGCCTCTTTTACAATACTTAATTTATTCCACACAAAATGGGAGGCAAACTCCAATTCTTCAAGTAATTCATCATACAGAATTCTGTAGGTTAGACTGTTCAGAATTTTTCACTCCAACAAAAATTCCTCACACCTGATAGGTCAGTCAAATAAGAATCTTCATCAAGACCTCAAGTTTTGGCTGTGATTAGCCATACTAAGAAGAAAATCTGTGATAGCTAATATGATAAAGACGATTAAAGGAAAACTAAGAAGTTTTCTTTCTTCAGCATCTATTTCTTCCATTTTAATTCAACAAATGAGAACACAGTGGCAATCCTAAATCAAGGAATATATATGGATCAAACAAGTATATTTGTGAGAAAAAAAAAATCACTGAGTACAATTGTGTGCAACTTCACATTAAATAATTAGCTCAAGGCCTCTGTGTGTACAGGTCTGTATCACGCACCTGTCAGTTTACATACATTCAGTCTCTCATACAAACATTCTCAGTTCTGACTACTGCTGCAAAAATTGTCCATTTTTTACACAAAAAGAGAAGCAAAAAAATAAGCTAAATTGGTGGCATATTGCAAAATAGGCAATTAGTTAAGAGAAAAATTTAAGAATGATCTGTGCAACTCATGTACAACGAACACACTGAGATATCATTCCAAGGCCCATTTTAGACTATTCTACATACAATACAGCTGTCAATACATCAGCTTTAATTCAATACAATTATAACTCACATCTTAACTTATTAAGAGACAGCATGGAACAATTTGGTTTTCAGACTTAGACATTTAACAGTCAACAGCAAATTTGCTTAAGTTTTTCAGAGCTGAATTTCAAATTAGCTAGCAAATACCATTTAAGGTTTGGTTTGTTGATGGGTTTTTAACATCGCTTTTACACACTAAGCACAACTATCTCCAGCTACTGATCGGTACTGCTCCCATTACACAGTCAGGATAGGTTCTCATAAAGATGAAAGGTTTTGATATTCAGCCCTGTTCTGTTTCCAGCAGATCTTCTCCCTAATTTTAATCTATACTTTAGGAGAATTTCCATTGTTTTCTACTTATAGTTTAAGGGTTAACGAGACTGCGTACAATACAGCTTCCAAAACAAAATCTCTTCTGTGAAAGTGTAAGTTTTTTTATGATAAGTTCATTAAAAATGAACAAGCTTGATGCATAACAACGGAGCTATATACATTTCAGGAATGTCTCATTTTACAGATAAAGTTAAACAAGTGCTCATACTTGTCAGTTTTCCATAGTTTTCATTAAGTTCTCAGTATATCTCCTATATTTTGGGCAGTCTTCAATCACAGAACCAGATATAAAATACACGAGAATTCAGTGCAGAATATCCAACTAAGCCATTGTGTATTCCAATAAACATAGGTATTCATTATTCATTCAACTGGAAACAACTATTTCCTCCTGAAACAGACTCACTTGGGATGTACTTGCAACCACAAATCAATACCCCTTGTGCTGGGATAGGTGTAGCAGTACCAATACCCAATCAAAACCCCTTTTCAGTTCTGGCAATCTCCATCAACCAGGTCATGCCAGAAACAAACATTACAAATCTGTAGCACAGTAGCTTCAGGCAATTTCCCAAGATGGTTAAATCTTGAGAAACATACTGAAGAAAAAAACCTAAAAATAAAAAAGATTTAGTGACAGATGTACAAATTCCCCAATCTGCTTCCCTGTGAGAAAGAATCCCATTTACCCTCTAATCACCTATCTAGACTATAGCTGACACATCTGCTATATGACTAGACCTTAAATTGCTGCAAGGAAAAGAGGACAGACCAAGAGGCTATTCTCAAGTTGTGTTTGTCTCAGAGCTGCATTTCCTCTCAGATTTATTTCTTGAATATTTGCATATCTGATTTGAACCTTTCAGGTATACAGATCCCTAGAGATCCTCAATCTACAAAATGATTCCACATACAAACAAATGAATTTTCTCTCAGTAGAGTAATATTAAGTTCAGAACTTCCCAAAACAAGAAGTAGTAACACCTAAGTAAAGGGTGCAAATGGTAGTCATCTTATAAACCTCTATCACTGTTTTTGATTAATCACCAAAGTAAGGGGTTTTAAGTAGTGTGGTGTTTCAAGGGGCAATTTCCTCTTATTTTGCAGTCTTGTGAACCCAAAATACCTTGGGAAACATCCAAAAATAAAAGATGTATCTTTAATGGATTTTATGACAAGACAATTGCATTTCCACCTTCTTAAGACCCTTAAAAGCTAAAAACGCAGTTATTTCAGAATAGAATAAAACCAAACAGAAATCCTGTAGGAATTAATCCTTTTTTTGTTGTATATTCCCTAAGTCAGCTTTAGAAAACCAAACATAAACCCCTCTTTCAGAATCCTGACAAAATTAAGAAAATGCTGCTGTTCATTCAAATATTCTCAAACATTTCTTATTAACTGACAGAACTCTGAAAAATACCAGTGCTTTTCAATTCTTTGTCCCTTTTTCTTTTTTTTTATCCTGACAGGATTTTGGGAAGACACTACAAAATGGCATAGCACACACTTTCACAGAAATAATTCCCTGCACTTACCTCCATAGTATTCAGCAGAACCAATGTTATAGCTCTCCACACCGACTACATAAAACATTTGGGAAACTGTAGTTATATAAGCTGGGCCTCTAGCAACATCTTGCCAGTAGGGAAGTGTGCTGGTTTGCATAAACCAAATCAAACTTGGTTGCTGCTGACACCAGTGCCAGTGAGGGCAAGACGTGGAGGCAGCCCCATGCTGGGTACCACGGGGAGCTGTGGCTGCAAGAGAACAATTCAACACAGACCCACCACAGCCCACAGGAAAAGCGTCTGACAAGGCTCCCCTTCCCAAGAGGAGAGCCTCACAAGTCTCCCAAGAAAAGCACATACAACTTCACACTTCTATATGTAGATCATGTTCTTTGATAAGATTAGTTCTTGCAGGTAAACTTAAGACTACTCTCAATTCTTTGACAAAGCCACTGAGTTTTTATGCTTCCACGACCAGAGAATTTTCTTCATTTCTTTCTGAAGCTTTAAAAAAATTCCCCTTTTCTTATAAGAATTTTTATTTCTATACATGAGAACAGATGAGGCTCAAGATTAGTAGTGAATGTAGAGCTGAATATAGCTTGTGAGTCAGGACTTTAATTAAGGGGCCAACTTTATCAGCATTTCATACAGGCCCATACAGAAGCTAGAGTTTATGATCAGTATGTAATTTTTTTTACAACCTTGAGTGAGAAAGTGTGTTACTTCTGTCTACAGCTTTACTAAGGTAACAGTTTTTTGAAAGCAGGGAATTTAATTTCCCTCAGGACCAGGAAGCATGGACCTGTAAGAAAACAAAACCTACAGAGACAAAATAACAGACAAAAAAAAACCCAACCACAACAAAAACCCAATCCAAAACACTTTAAAATTTCCATTAGAGGAAAAGAGCCTATTACACAAACGGCTTTGTCAAAAAACCCAATCCAAAACAAACCCAAAAACTCCAGCAACAAACAATCCCCCTGCTCTCAACAATCTGGTATTTGAAATCTAGTTTATTCTAGAGTACCAACTCCCAGCTAGGGAAAAGAACACAAACCAACAGAAGCTAAACTCGCTTCAGGCTCTTCACATGTTCCGAACGTACCTTCTGAAGCAGTGCCTGCCCAAAGTGGTAAGAATTACGATCTCATGCATTAGATACTTGGAGGCAAGACAGAATATACCTAATACACCAAACTGCCATATAGACCTTTTCAATCCACAGTGTGGGCCATTCACAAGGTGTGAAACAGAGCACAGAAATAAAGGAAGATACGAATCAGGGGCCTAAGAAAGAATGGCCACAGAATGAACACTTCCAGGTCAGCTCAAAGAATATGTAACTGAGCTTTGTGTCAAAGTCCAGCCTCAGCATAAATCAAATGGACAAAAGACAAAAACAGAAGGCAGGCTGGGGAAAGGACTGGCTGGATTTTATGGCATGTAAGTTAACACTATAATGTAAGACAATACATGGAAAGCTAGTGAACAACTCAGACAAAATAATGGATCTGAAATTTCAAATTTCTACCATTCTGTGTCACAACACAAAGTACTTTCTTTAATAAATGAGCTATACTGACAAGATAGGTTAATGTTGAGAAGAAAGACACAGATTTTCAAGGTGTTTTCCTTTTTTTTTTAGATATAAACATACAATTGACTACTTACTAAAACCAGCTAAAATAGACTATATTTTAAGAGTGAAACCTACACCTACATTTACAGAAAGCAGTTAAATAAAAAAAATAGATCAAGTGCTTTTCCCTAATCCTTATTAAAGAAATAATTTCCCATTATCTTCATTTGTCAAATTTTAAAAGGACAAAGACAGTCATAGAAGATTACTGAAATACATTCTAGTACAACCTATCCAAACACATCAGCATCCATACTGCAAAATACTAGATCTGAGAAGGCAGTGTCAGACATCCTTTACTAAAAATTATAGCTTTCAGTCACGTTGTAAGCAAAAATGCTGTTCAAATAAAAATTTTTGGATTCTAGCACACCTGTTTTCTGAACACATTACAATTCTGGTTTCTAGAAATTAAATTTTAGGAAACTGGCTGGAGAGATTACTTTAATCTCATAAAAATTAAAATAGAAAATTAGTACTTCTCATATTCACCTCATACCACTTCTTGTAGCTAAAACGTTGTCTCTCATTTAATGGCAGCATCTTGAAGAACGACTTCATGAACTTTTTAACATCAGCTATTTTTAAAAGATGTCATTTTTATCCTAGTCAAGTGACAACCTCAGCAAAAGGTTCTTCTTCCTCTTCCTCCTCCTCCTAGCCTTCTAGATTCAGTTAGAAGAGCCTGGCTGAGTAAACAGAACCAGGTAAAATGCATTAAGTAGGACAAGATGGTGAATAACTTTAGACTGTTTTGTTTCTCCTGGTTATTTTTGGAACGCAATGCCTTTGGTTACTGGTATGACATCAGTCATTAGAAGAATACACAGATGCCTGGCTTACTACTGCCAAACTTGTATCAGCCAAGAGACATACACATCTGATTTCATAATGTTATGTTGAGAATTGCTGGGTTTGTTTAGCAGTAAGCATGCAAACAGTTAGAATAAGTTAGTGACTATTTTAAGGTAATGCCCTCCTCCTCAATACAGTTCAAAGGAGAATGAAGCTTCAAGGGAGAATTAGAAGGGTGGAAAACAGCAGTATCACTGGCAAATTACTGTTTTTATTAAAGTCAAAGCCTGAGTTGGGAGAATGAGATATTGAAATCATTTAAGTGCTTAAAAGCTACTCAGGGCTAGAAGTTGCTGTACCAAAACAATGACTTATGACAAATACTACTTCTATGCATATATTAGATGCAGTGCACCTCTCATTGTCCTTCTAGACATTAAAAAATAAAGTATGTGTAACCAAGTGGTTGCATGACAATACAGAAATATGCAAACATGCAAAGCAATGCTCTTGCCAAACACAATTTTACCGTGTTTGAATAAAGTACAAAACCACAATGTTTAATATTAAATTGCCATCTGACTTCTTCTAAGGAAGTGCTAAGTCTGTCAATTGGAAATAACTCTTTGCACATTCATGATATTTCAAATATCAACAACAAAAAAGCAACACCAAAAAACTCACCAGACTGCTTTCTGCTGATACATTTTTTAAGACTTGTCAAATCAAAACTCCTTACAGGACTTCAGAGTGCTGTGCCCATACTAATTTACAAGTGTATGAAGTAATTAATCTATAAATACCTTGTACAGTTACAGAGTTCAACTACTGATTTCCTTTTTCAAATATGCATAAAAGATTCTCCAGTTTACAACTTTTACATCTGAAGGAAAGCATTTCACTATTGCATTCCTAACTCTGAACTGGCACTTTCATCTAAAAAGAAAATTGCAAAAGCCTTCTTTTATATTGCAGTACTTAGCTGAAAACAGTAACAACAAAACCCAAAATAAATATATATTAAAAATATTTCTTATTTTTTTTCGTAATGTTTATATTGTCCTATATACAAAGCAGCCAAAGGCAGGCGGATTTTAAACTTCATGGGTGTTGCAATATCAGGTTTCATTTATGTCCTGAATGTTAGTTCTTATTTAGTTTTTAAATTTTGACATGTTGTTAACATTGAAGTTTATAGTAAAATCCATGTCTTTCAAGTTTTTCTTTAAATATCCTCAATGTGTTGATGTATCAGATTTAAGAGCTGAAGTACAGACCAGAGCAACACCACCACACAGTCTTCCAGCTCCTTGCAACTCTGTATTATTTAATTATAGCAGCGAATAATAAACACATAGAATCTTAGAGTCATTAGGCTGGAAAAGATCTTTGACATCATCAAGTCCGACTGTAAACCTAACACTTCCAATTTTCATTATTCTTTTGGATGTTTGTAAAATGAGGGGGGAAAAAACCAAACCAAAATAATCTCAGAGAAGCTGACAGATGCACAAGTGTAATAAAGAGGCATTTTAGACTAGTAACATATGTGAATGTGTGATCAGACAGTTTTTCAACATCACACTTTCAATTACACACACATATAGGAAATATCTTTAGAACATTAAGTTATCAGTGGCCTCAGAAGAACTTGAGTTACCAGTCAACCATTAAAACTATGTGGGTGGAGAGCAAAGGAGTTCATTTGAGTACATATATTTTTTAATATTAAAAATATTTCATTCTTGTCCTCCTTCTTTCTTCTTGATGTCTTGTGATAAAAGAGTGTAAAGTCATTGACCTAATTCACACATCTCAACACTGAGCTCTAAAATATACCCATATCAACATAGAACCCCTGCAGTCTCACCTTACAGGTTTGCAATGATAATGAAGAGAAGAACCATTTGAAAGATATATGGTTCTTATTAAATAAACCACCAAATTCCATCATTTTTGTCCTACATGGAAACATGGGAGGTAAGAAAGACCTCTTCAGGTCTAAATTAGAAGCCACAGCTGCTTTAAAGCAATTCATAGTGCATCAACTAGGAAGTATTCAGATAAAGACAATAACTGATGATTGTACTGAAGTTCTGAAGAAGATATTGAGAGCCTGAAAGCTCTGCTTACTTCTAAACTATACCAGATGGTCTTAAAGACATGACACTTTTACCCAGTCCCATCTTTCTCTTTATACTATCATGGGTAGAGATAACTTCTATGAATATCCCTTAGTACTGCAGGATAAGGACACACTTGGAACACTTGGAAAGAGTCTGACAGGGAAGATGAAGAGACTACACTAGCATGATTTAAAAAAGAAAAATCTTAAAACAGTTAGACACAATATTTCTGGAGCAAGTTTCTCATTTCCTACCTAAAGAGTCTCTCCCTTCTTAGAGGACTTACTTCAGCTATCTTTGGAATAATTAACACAAAACAAAGTTAAATATCTCCAGAGAAATGTAAATTAATTGAATATATAATATTACATTTTCAGATCTTTTAGTCCTTGCTACTGTTTTTAATATAGTAACATAATATTTATTCACACATTACCAGTCAGAATAATATGAAAAATACTGGCATTAAAATATGTACTTAAATCACACCCGCCTCAGAATTTCAGTACTTTTCATGCAATCCTAGAACTGTTACAAATACTGGCCTACTGCCAGTCTTAACACACACTGGAGAGATGACATAAGGCTGCTTAAAAAGCTAAATCCCAAGTTTTTACAAAACTGTTAATGGCATCAACTACAACATGATGACAGCTAACATCAAAACAGTTCTACAGGGATTTTTAGATTCTCATGTCTTCTCTGGTTTTAAGGGCTCTTTTTTTAAAGTTTTCTTATAATTTTATGCACAATAAACCTTCTTCAAGAGGTTTAGTTGTTTTGTTTCCTGAGGCAGAATACTTCCAAAAAAAAAAACCTGACAAAGTTTCAGTGGAAACATTTTCTTAAGAATCATTTACCTAAGTTAAACCCTACAGCTCTTACTTCCATAGAACTGCATTCTGGTACAGGTGAGGGAGACCTTTAACCATCCAAGAAAAAGAGTACATGCAATGAAAAAAAAAAGCATCTGAATTAAAGATCATCAAATTTGCTCTTCAGTCTTTGGAACAAATTTACTATCTACAACTCTTAGACACTGACTGGGTTAATATCTACTATCTAAGTACTTCTCTCTAACACAGAAAGAAAGAAGGAAAACCAAAGAATTTTTTTTTTTTAAGGCAGTTTCCCAAATACATACAAGAAGCTGTTGGAACACTTGAGAACAGAAGTCAGGTCTCAGGAGTCTCGGATTCCAGTTGCTTGTTTACTCAAGGATGATGTGCCTTGGTTAATTTTGTTACCGTAGTCTTTGAACTGAGTTTTCTGGAACCTTTCCAGAACTGAACCATCAAGCTCTAAGTATGTACCAAGGAAAAACAATAGTGTTTTATAGTTTCTTTTTATTAAATAGACAAAAATGCTAACTGTAGGGTAGAGATCATCTGCACTTACAGACTCTTCTTCTAAATCATACAACAGTTTAGCTTGGAAAGGACCATAAAGGTCAGCCAATTCAAACCCCCTGCCATGGGCAGGGACACCTTTCACTACACAATTTGTTCCAAGTCCCATCCAGCCTGGCCTTGAACATTTCCAGGGATGGGGCATCCATGGCTTCTCTAGGCAACCTGTTCTAGTGCCTCATCACTAGTAAAGAATTTCTTCCTAATATCTGATCTAAATCTATCCTTTTTCAGCTTAAAGCAAATCCCTCTTGTCTTATCGCTACATGACCTTTTCAAAAGCCCCTCTCCAGCTCTCCTGCAGGCTCCCTTTAGGTACTAGAAGGCAGCTCTAGGGTCTCCCCAGCGCCTTCTCCAGGCTGAACAAGCCCAGCTCTCTCAGCCTGTCTTTACAGGAGAGGTGCTCCAGCCCTCTGATCATCTTTGTGGCCTCCTCTGGACCCGCTCCACAGCCCTCTGATATCTTCTGAGCACTTCTCTGGACTTGCTCCAACAGGTCCATGTCTTTTGTGTGCTGGAGACCCCACAGCTGGACACAGCACCCAGGTGGGGTCTCAGGAGAGTAAAGCAGAGGGGGAGAATGAGTTCCCTTGACCTGTTGGTCACATTCCCTTAATGCAGCCCTGGATACTGGGTTGGTTTTCTGGGCTGCAAGAGCACATTGCCAGGTTACATTTTCTTATCAATCAACATTACCAGGTGTTTGTTTCTCATCAGAGCTGCTCCCATTAATGTAAAATTTCTGCAACAACCAAACCAATACTGAAGATTCTCATTTTACAATCCCAGTACAAATCATGCAGCTATTCTGTAAAAGTCAGAGATTTATGTTGATATCACAAAACTTGCACAGCAGACTTCACTTAGGATATGGACTTCTCAATCACAAATGCTCAAGCTACAAACTACATCACAAAGAAAGAAAGAAGAAACAAAACAAAACAAGAAAAAGCACAAAGTGCAACACCCCAACAAATCCAAAATGAGAAACAAGCCACTTCAATTCTCGTGGGAATTGTGAAACCTAATGCCATTCTCTCTTACTGATGTAAGCATAGCAGCACCTTGCTTTTTGTTTCTATTCCAGTTGTCTTATGCAAACTAATTAAATATATATGCATATTTTCATCTGCAGCAGGCATAATTCAACACTGCATTAGCACTCCTGCATGCAGTAGTACAAACACATATATGCAATCTCATAATCGCAGTTTATTTCTTGTTGGCTTTAATCTTTGTGTCAGATCCTACTTTATCCCAAACTGGTGCACAGATCTTCCAAAAAGCCTGAAAATAAGGAGCTTATACTGAAGAGGAAGACCTAAAATTGCTTCAGTTACAATCTACTGCAGTCTTTGAACATGACATGAAGTATCATCTTGATTTTTTTGGACCTGCATTTCTAACCGCTTGTTTTACCTTCCCCTGTGAATTAAGCTTATTAAAGTTAAATCAAGTAAGTCTTTCTCTCCCACCCAAAAGTAAAAATATAGTTAAGCACTTCAGAAGTGTTTTGCTTCGTGAAGTGGATTCATACCTTATTTTTCCTCACTCAGAATTACTGATTAAATCTGGTTATTAAACAAATTTCACCTTTTACTTTGTGCTCCTGTATTGTTTTGACTAAAACATCAGATTCTCTTTAAGTAATGTGAAAACATAACTGAGGAATCCTAATTTTGGAATTTTACATTTAATTCATGAGTGACCCTCATCTTCTGTGGGGAAATCATTTTCTTCTGCTCCTACTCACAGCTCATAATACAAACTGCACAAGGAAAGGCAAAAATAAACTATGGAGTCACATTTCTTTTGTCAGAAGACAGAAGCTGACTGGATAACTGTGTGTACTCCTTTGACAATGAATATTTTGATTTCTTTTTACCACATTATATTGGTGGGTTTGTTTTGACCTGGTAAAGTGCCTTCTGCTCTAAATCCACAGGGGGAGTTAATACATCTTCAAGACACTCCTAGAGAAGAGTTGGAACAGAGATTAAATAAATGGAGAAAACAGTTGGAAGACATGTGAGAAGTATCTTTATATATAAAGATATTAAACAACTTGAGAAGCACAATTAAGAAGTGGTACTTCTATCAGCAAATTCCTAGATTACTGAAGAGGAATTTTATGCACATATGCTGGTAAGCATTTGACAAAGCCAGAACAGCAGAATTTGGTCGAAAGACCTTACCAGAAATACCCTAACATCTTTTTGCAACAACTTACTTCAAAGAATCGTCTGCAAGTTAATTCTTCTCTGACAGTTAAGTCTCACTTAGGGAAATAAATATGTTTATATTTTTCCCCTGTAGTCTGAGTCCTTTCACAAGGATTAATTTCTGAAGCCAGCTATCAAATCAGGCTTCAGATTCTAGAGCAGATTAAAAAGTTTAGATGATACTTTACCCAGAAGTTTCTATAATTCTTTTAAGCCTCCCTTCCTGATAGGTCAAGTACTAAATAGAAATGTAGGGCCTGAGCCCTCCACCTACAAAACTGTCAAAATGTGCACCTTAATGAAATCCATTTTATACAATACCTTTAATCTTAATCCTAATCTTTAAAATCTTAAATTTATTGTTGCAATAGGTGCAAGAGAAGTATTTTTATATACACCTTGGTTTACATTTAAAAATACTATTATTCACTCCAGACCTTCACTCAATAGAAAGATCATCTGATTTCCCATGCTTGCTCCCTAAAACTTGAAAACAGAATGCAACATACAAACTAAAACACTGCCAGAATCTGCAAGTCACTGGGAAACATACAAGACTCCAGTCCTGCAAAAGTCTAATTCACTTGTAAACATCTTGTACAAGCATATAGTTTGCAATTATTTAAAATACACAGCAGAAAACAACTCACAGGTTTTATTTACACTAACCTGAAGTCTTTGTCAGGACAGACTTGCACAGAATATATCGAATTGTAAATGAACTCTACTATGGATCATAAAAAAAATGAAAAGCAAGTATTTACTTTCACTCTCTTTGCATTTTCCAACACAGGAGTTCAAAATATTTCAGCACCATGCATCTAAATCCATAATTATCTCACATCCACCTCAAGATATCTGATGCATAATAAGTGAGAGTGCACAGGGCACACGTCCAATGATGTGGAACTCACAGGTAATACACAAACGACTTCACATCAGAAGTAGAATGCTGTTTCTGCAATAAACTACCAACTGCTGGGTGATTTCCTAGAGAAAGTAAGGGAAACATATCAAAGGCACACATACAAATATAAATTCTTCTTTGAAAATATTCCTTTACATATGTGCCTAGGCCTTAAAGTCAGCCTAAAAGACACTTAGAGTCTCTGGGTGCTTTTTACACCTCTGAGGGAGCACAAATCTGTAGTGATAGCTTAATGTTTTAATTCATTATTTGTGTGCACATGGAGCAAAACCAAGGAGATTCTTCAGCTTATTACAGTTCATCTCTTCTCTTTATGCAATTAGAGTTCCACTGATGTTAACATCAAAAGAAATTGGACTTTGAATTCAAGGACAAGATATCCCTCAGTTATCAGCTTTCCAACACATTAAGATGCATGGTGTGCCACAATAAATATTATTTTTAACTGGTGAATGGTGCATCAACTGTACATAAATATGAACTGTCTCCACTGTGAGACTGCCAGCAGTCTTCATTCTCTTCACTCTTAGTTCCAACGAAATGTCACCTTCATCCATTTTAGCACACATGGTAAGAATACTGCCAGTTCCCACAGTGCTTTAAAATTACCTTTAAACATTTTAGCTATTACATTCCTGACCAAAATTACTTCTTCTGCTTTCGCTTTAATAAAGATAATCTGCCTCTCATTTCCTAAATAATGCTATTTGCCTACAGCTTGAGCATCACACAGAGAGATTACAGCACCAAAGCACTGCTTTCTAAGTTGTTCTAAGTAAATCACAGCTACGATGACATCTGAGAGAGACACTGGGCCTACCTGCCTTAGCAATAGGCTTTAAAAACACCTCCTATCGGGACTCCAGCCTCTCACAAAGATACAGTGTATTCTCTAGGCTGGGGATGACATAATGAAAACTGTTCAACCAGCAAGAGCAGACCAGAAATTTTCTCACACTTCACCCTCACCATCTAAGGCATTTAAGCTATTATCAGACACCTTAAATAACAGCACTTCAGCAAATGGAAGGGAAGCATCACTTGAATTTCTCCATTTAAAGAGACTCGGAGAAAGCCTTACAGCTAGAAGAGAAGCGACAATTTCCACAGAATAAATAACCAGTGCCAGCCCGGCAGTCAGCGATCCGCTCCCGCACAGCGGGATGTCCCCGGCGGGACTCGGACACCACGAACGGGGTGGGTACTGCGGCAGCTCCCGGGAGCGGCTCCTCTCCAGCCCCGCGGCTCCCGAACCACGGAGCTCTCCCCGCGGCTCCACGGCGCGCTCCTGCCCGCGGCGACCGGGGATGCTCCCGGGCACCGAGGGCGCTCCAGGCTCTGCCCCCGGGCTACAAATCCGGCCGCATCCCACCCGGATTTGCCACCAGCCCCGACAGTGTGCCCCTCTCCGGGCCCATCGCTGCCCGCACCAGGGCAAGGGGCGAAGGGAAAGAGCGCGGAGGAGGAAGACACCCGAGGCGGCTGAGGAGCCGGCGCGCCTCCCTCACCTTCGTCAGCTGGGCGATCTTCTTGCTCATTTTGAAGTGCAGGTCCGGGCTGTGCTCGGCGCCCAGCCC
>VZRX01013576.1:197480-231327 GCA_013398075.1 Notiomystis cincta | reverse complement strand
GGTGCCGCTGGTCCCCGGGTCCGTACCCGTGTGGGCGCAGGACGAGCCGTCCTCCCGCAGCAGGAGGTGGCAGGGGCAAGGAGCGACTCGAAACGGGAGTTGGTAGCACGGGCCTGCACGGGGTTTTAGCTCGGGTTTTGAGGGAAGTTAGGGGTTGGCCTCTTCTCCCAGGCAATTAGCGACAGGACGAGAGGACACAGTCTTAATCTGCTCCAGGATGGACATTAGGAGGAATTCCTTCACAAAAAGAGTGATAGATGCTGGAATGGACTGTGCAGAGAGGTGGAGGACTCGCCGTCCTTGGAGGTGTTTAAGAAAAGACTGGATGTGGCGCTGGGTGCCATGGTCTGGTTGACAAGGCGATGTTCGCTCATAGGTTGGACCCGATGACTTCAAAGGCCTTTTGCGACTGAGCTGATTCTGTGCCGAGACGCTCCCAAAGCTGGGGTGACCGTGCCGATGAGAGGGAAGGCTCCAGCGGGGCCGGCCGCGCTCCTGTCCCAGGCACGGGCGAGGACCGGTGGGTGTGGAACAAAGGTCCCGGCCAGAGGGGATCCGCAGCTGGGTTTAGCACGACCTTAGGCTGGCTTTGACTGCTCCCTTTCTTCAGTTCCCACCCTGTGCAATTCCTCAGAACTGCCACTGTCTTTAAGAATTTAACATCTCCTTGCCTTGTGAGAATATATATATTAATGTCGTTGGACACATCTGATTCCCACATTAACAGCCTGTGCGCTCTTCTTTTGCAGAGTCCTTGGTACTCTCTGTTGAGTGGTTTATCTTTTTGCAGCATTTTTTCCTGCTCTAAAAATCTCTTCTTTGCCTGCATTCTTTGTAGGCAGGCAGAGGTATCAAAGAGGCAAACCACAAAAATACACAGCTAAATCTGTGGTTCTCAGCAATGTTATGGAGGAAAGCATCACTTAGAATTTGCAAATCATAGAAGTAGGTGGAATAGCAAAGTATAAGATGAGATCCATATTACAGAGCAATGTGCCTCACTTGCTAATGGAGATTCATGCTTATATTGTAGGATAAATAACCAACTAAACCTGAACTGCCAGTGCAAACCTGAGGTCATGGGGTAAATGAGGTTCTTTGATGCACAGGGTGGTCACTGTCTGGAAGGCACAATTAGATGTTGCTACTTTTGTACAGATTGATTGTGAGAGTATGAGAGAAATACTTGCATTGGGTTCTGCAATTTCCATGCATCAACACGCTAGAAAGGTGTTCAAAAAGGTCAGGGGTTCTGGGAAAACTCTCATATGATGAAAGAAATAATTAACCCAAACTATTTTGAATAACAAGGAGACTAAGAAATAATTTAATCCCAGTCTTAAGTAGCTGCGTTGCCTTAACTCAGAATTTGCATTGTCCAGGAAATTCTGACACTGATTTTTTTTTTTTTGCCTTCTGAAGTGGCCCATTCTGGCAACGGAGAACAAAGGACAGATGGTGCCTACCCAGGCAGTGATTCATACAGATGAAATACAAGGGGAAGAAAGAATATTAGGAGCATCTGTTTCAAATCTGTGTCCATAGATTACATCCATGAATAGCACATACAGTTAATTCAGTTTTATATAATTAAAAGATAATTCAGTGGCAGAAGAGACTGTGATTTTTCATGTCTAGGAAGGTCAAACTACTAATTAAAGCAGTAGACTGATTGTGGAGGCTTGGTTACAGGTAATGGTTGTGTCTGGCTGCATGTATGATATTAAGCAAACTTCTCAATTCTTGTGTAAAAAGACAAGTTCTGTAATTTACCTAATAATGCCCCAATATGAAGGAATGGCTGGCTCAATTTATTAGTGCTCCTAGAAATCTCAAGAGTTACAGAATATTTTAATTTTAATCTACACATTTTAAATGTTTGGATAGATTTATTTTTCAAATAAATTAGAGCAGTTTGGACTTATTAACATTTCCACTGAGACAAAAAGCCTTACTGTGTAATTTTTCAGTTTCTTCTAAGAAACCACTTTTGCTGTGGTTCATATTGGCCCCAAATCATTGTTTTGAAGCACTTTGAAGTGACTTATATATGCTTGACAAAACAGTCAAATGCTTTCAATTTTTGTCTCCTTCTTCTACTGAGATGCTAAATACTGAGTTTTGTCTAGGTGATTAAAATTTTTAAAAAAAAATAATTAAATATTCTTTGTCAATATTTAGTAGTAGTTAACTTATTCAGATTTTTTCAAGCTTCTCTTTACACATTTTATGCCTTTAGAGCTCAGATGGTGAGTGCTGAGCTGTTTTCCTTTCGGGTCTGCATGTGTAGGATAGAGCCTCTGCTCTCTCAGGTTGCTGCTGAAAAGGAATGTAATGCAGCAGCGCAGTCAGGATCCTAGGGGGGTTTTCCTTGGTGGGACTTCATGTCTCACCAGTCAGTAGGATCTGTGGCTCTGAAGGTCTCCCAGGGCTTGGGCTGAGGCCAATGAGGAGATGGTGCTCAGGGTTTGCTGAGGGGTGCAAAAACAAGGAGCAAGGCAGGGCTCCCGATGCGGATCATTGCTCCGAAAGCTGCACAGTGAAACCTTTGGTGTCTCTGTCACCACGGGGTTACATAAGTGAGATACAAATTGTATCTATCCACTGTCTCCATGGCATTATGGACTCTATGTAGGAGTGCTCTTTGAAAATAGGGTCGATGAATATATGCTGTAAAGTTGCATTTTTTTATAGATTTGCTATGGATATACAGCAGTATGTGGGCAGGACTTTGTACTTTTGCTTGCTCTGATGTAAAATCAACAACACTGCCTGTGTGGAAATCTACCTGTGCCTTTTTTTTGTATCCTACTGCCTATCTATTTATCTGCATATTCACTGTTCAAATGTTCTGGTATGTGTGTAATGTTTTCTAAAATTATGACATACCATCACTGAGGGTTGCAGAACCAGGAAAAAAATTCATTTGCATTCAACCTGCTGGAATGTTATGGGTTACAGATTTCTATGTGCACAAACCCGCCTTTATTTACCTCATCACAGCTCTGACTAAGATAAATGTGTGCAATCACTGTATGCCTTATTTTCAAGCCATAGGCACAAAACTCCCTCTCTGATTCTTTATAGACAGAAAGTGTTACAAGGGCTAAGCTTGCTTTGTGATAATGTCTTTTGACAACTCTGAAGATGTCAGGAAGTCGGCAGCTTTTTCTGAAAGGACAGTTAATGTGAAATTTGACCTACTGGTCTTTGCAGGTTTGTGCTATTTAATTTGCAAGCCTGCAGCTACAACTCTGAACAGAATTTTCAAATTTTTTTGCACATGTGTATGAACAAAGTAAATAATACTTAAAAATACTAAATATAGGAACTAGTTACTTAAAATACTGAGATTCTTTAAAAACCCTCTTTATTTCTACCAGAATTCTAATTAATATTTTTATATACATACCTTCAGTCTATATGCAGGTTTAATTATTTTCATAAAGTAAGAATTCAGCATTTAAAAGAATAGTATAAAATATTCAAAATAACAACACTGGATGACACAATCTGTCATTCCTGCTTTAATTTTCTGGTCCAAACAAACCTGGTGGAATATAATAACTGAATAAGCCCATGGTGTCCTACTTTAACATAAAGACCTCATTGCTAAGGCTGAGGTTAATCTAGGATGCTGAGGTTTCTGTGTAAGAAATCATGCAAAACAGTTTTGTTTTGAAAGTGTACAAGAAACAAAGGCTTCTTCTGTTAGCTACAGATAATTATATACAGGGGCATATTTCCACATCTATAAAGGATCAGAGTACCCAAAATTGTCTCACTATGAAGGATATGTGGGGGGAGGAGAAGAACCAAACAAAAATGAAAACTAAATATCCTAATAGCTTTGAAATAATCTCATGACCTTTTAATTTGTGGGTTAGCAAGACTCTGATTTATGGAAGGTAAACAATCAGGTCAACATTTCAGGATACTCCCTCCATCTGAGTAATTCAGTCATTACCTTCTTGCCTCTGTGTGTGCAACTACACTTTCAGTCAATGTGGCCCAGTGGTACAGGGTGGCAGACAGAGGTTTATGACTCTGCCTGGCACACCTTTGGGTTTTACTTCTACTTGGGTTTATAATTTTATGGCTCTGCACTGACTTGGCCTTCAAATGCTGGAAGTCTCGACCCCTGCAAATCTTGAACTAATATGTATATGAAACCTGGCATAAATTGAATTTTTCAAATAAGAAAGCAGAGAATGGTGAACACATATCTGATACAGATAAGGTTGTTGTCTTTATTATGTCTTTTTGCCCATCTAGTTTTTGCCCAGTTAATGTAAGGAAAATAATTTAGGTCACCAAATCCTAAAAGGAATGATGCCATCTCATGCATGTGTCCAAAGTGGAACTACTGTCAAGATATGATGAAGGAGAGAATATTTTGCCTGCCACTTGTGAACAAGCATATTTGAAAGACTGGAGTTTTTTGCTGATTCTTTGGAAAAAAATTTCCAGATACTGTAAAGATGTGCACTGGCACACAGAAAGATTCCCATGAGCAACTATCTCCAGATATTTCTCTCTTTCTTTAAATCCACTTATATCTTTTCTTGCACAATATTTTTGTCCCCACATGGAGAATATATCCTCACATGCAGTTGGAGACATAGCTTTTTATTAGAAAAATTAACAACAATCTACTCTTTTATATCCACTGGTTTTAATCAGTAAAGACATTTATAGTATTTTATTTCAAGCACAAAAGAGTCGTTAAGGATGGAAAAGTTGAAGAAGACCAATAAGAAAAGTGTAAGGCTCCTCCTTCTGGTGTAGCTCTGTTTTTTAATACTTCACTTGTCTTGTAAGTTAACTTTGTTTTTTAAGCATGTACCCACGTACTTTTTCAGCAGAGAAATTTTATTTTAAAGAAAATAAACAAAAATTACAGAAAAAACACAGATCTATTTTACAGACAAAGCAAAAATTAAACCCCAAAGCAGCAGAGAAGCAGGAACAAAACTAAGGCTTTGGGAAAAAAAATCTCACTGCTTCCACCTGACTGTCCTTTAGAGTGAGAAGTCACACAAAGGAAGTGTTGATTGAATCCCTCAATGTTTTTCTGGAATTTGCTGAGATACAGCTGGGGAAAAGACTTCAAGAGTCTTCCTAGTGTAAAATATTTTTTCTCTTGTTTCAGAAAAGGTCTCATTGATTTGTGTTCTCTTCAGCTGCACAGATGGGGAATATTGGATGAATCCTCAGTTAAGTATGAATCCTACTGTTTCTCTTAGTTCTCATAACATTTCCTTTGTCAAGTACTATTTCAGTCTAATCTCTTTCTAGTTTATCAGCGCAGGAAAGCATTTGTCAACATCAAGAAAGCAGCTGGACACATAAAAAGTAACTCTCTCACTTTTCCCATCAAAACAGAGAACAAAACCTATCAGTGCTCACCACTGAACAGAAAATTAATAAGCCAACTGAAGCCAGAAAATCAATGTAAATGCTAATATTACCTGTACAGAATATTTTGTGCCATCTGTCTGCACCAAGGTGCAGCATGTAACCCTATGGAACGTCTCAGAAACAGGCTTTTAGTAATGAGTCACTTCATTTCCAGCTTAGTATTTTGGCTGACAAAATATCCTTTTTAAAGTAAGCCTTCTGACTCTTAAATAATGTCTCATTTTGCCTTTTCTTAAGGGTTTTTGGGTTTGTTCTTTTAATACATGGTGCACATTTGGTTTAAGTTGTCAATAAAGTCCTTCAATAGGATATAACAGTCCTTGTAGTCTTTCATGTCACCTGCAAAGATTTAACATATAAGCTACTGCCTCAAGCTTCTTAACAGTTTTTCTCATTTTATGTTGTTCTCCTTTTTTAACTTATAGATGTTTTTTGGTATTAAAAATTAGGCCTAAAACTGGGAAGCTGGAAGCTCAACCAAAGGCAGGTATATCAGAGGAATTGTGGATGGACAGGAGAAAAGGAACAGAGGGCTAAGCTTGGGCCCTCTGGGGCAGGGTTGGCCTTTATGACAAGGAATAAGAGGCCAAAGAACTTGATTTTCAAATCAGGCCTGCTCAGCAGGACTCTCACAGTGAATTTAGCAGACATTAAAAGAACTACCACCCTTTCCTGCACAACTTATATAAATCAACCTCGTTGATTTCACTCCCTGAAATACGTCAAACCAAATCCTGACCTTAATGTTTCAAATCAATCTTTCTAGATTAATACTACAAATAAATTTAGGGATGCAGAGAAAGCTTCATTAAATTTCTCTGTTAAAACTCAAGTTGTAGGCACATTTCTGCACATGAAAATGCAAATTTATCAACATATGTTAAATCTAGCATACTTTCTGTTATGTGGAATTATCAGAGAAGATGTCCAGTCTTGCATTCCATACTGGAATATAAATCAAATCAGCTGCCTAAGACACTTTCATTCAAGTACGTTAGAAAGCATTTTTGGTTTTGCTCATGGACAAAATAGCAGATAGAACAAAATTTGATGTATTAAGTAAAGTTGAATTTGAAAGTCTTAATCATAGACTGTTAGTCTTTTACACTCTTATGCTGCTCTGATAATAACTCATTAAGGAGACTGTTCAGATTAGAAAATGAATACATCTCACTTAATTCAATTAATACAGTCATATAAATCTTTGTTACGATGAAAGTATTCCTATTGAAAGGAGCAGTGACCTTTGGTAGACTATTGGAGTTTCTCCCACGGATGCATTAAGTAATCTTACTAACTTCTGTAATGTTCCTCTAAGGACTTAATTAAATGGAAAGGAGTGCCATGAGTGGGGCTGTCTTGTTTCTGATGCAAGTGCTACAATGAGCTCAGAAGGGAGATGAATACAAGGAAATCTGCATGGCCTTTTAGTAGCAACTGGTAAAGATTACTTTGGTATATTAATGTGACTTGCTCAGCTCAGTCCTGACATTCCTTTAATATGCTGGATTTGTTGTACAGAAATGTAATGCACTTACTCTCTTTTTGGAGGAAAAGCAACTTAATAGGTTAAAATATAAAAATCATTCTAACCAATAAAAATATTATTCAGATTATAAATATGTAATAAAAAATCCTAAACAACTGTGACTGAGAATAAGACACTCATCTTGGGAAAACCTGTCTGGCTGATGATGTTTGTTTGATTTTGGCATCATTATTGCCAATTGGTCCTTACTATATTTATTTTGCAATTTGAGGAAAAAGTCCTCAGTAGGAAAAAGCAGCTGGAGAGTCTGCCCCCAGTTGCTGGATTATGCTGCTCTCAGCACCTTGATCTAACATCTCGTATCTGTCCGTGGTGCTGGACATGACCCAGCCGTGTGCATTCCCAGCCCAGAGAGCCAATTGTATTCTGTGCTGCATCCAAAGAAGTGTGGCCAGCAAAGATGATTAGAGGGATGGAGCATCTCTCCTATGAGGAAAGGCTGAGAGAATTGGGTTTGTTCAGCCTGGAGAAGAGATGGCACAGGAGTGGCCTAATTGTGGCCTTCCAGAACCGAAAGGGAGCCTAAAAGAAAGATGAGATGGACTTTATACAAGGGCATGTAGGTGACAGAGAAGAGGGAATGGTTTCAAACTGACAGTAGGTTTAGATTAGATATCAGGAAGATATCTTTACTGTATTGGTGTGAGGCACTTGAAACTGGTTGTCCTGAGAAGCTGGGGATGCCCCATCCCTGACAGTGTTCAAGGCCAGGTTGGATGGGGCTCTGAGCAGCCTGATCTAGTGAGAAGTGTCCCTGCCCATGGCAGGAGGGCTGGAACTAGGTGATCTTTAAGGTCTCTTTCAACCCAGGCCATTCTGTGATTCTGTGTTTGTAGGAGAATAGGTACAGGGTTAAGCAGGGGAAGGATTTAGTTCATTACTTTTTATGCTGGCATTCAGATTGTCCCATACTTGTACTCATTCAGACTTCAGGATGCCTTTAAAATTCATGTGGTCTTGCAACAGGCATATTGGATGAAATGAAGATTTTTTTTTCCTTGAGGTCATTAGTGGAAGGTTGGATGGGACAGCTGAAAACCATACTGAGTGGCATAGTGTAACTACAGTGCATGTAAAGGCACAAAAAGCCCTGACCAGGACTGTTCAGGTTTTCCTTTTCCCTCAGTACCAATGGGATGGCTTGGAAGCAGCCACAGAAATGCTTCAGTAGGAAAGTTCAAACAGATGGCTGGTGTAGCTCTGATCCTGCCCTCAGGGTCATTCTGCACAGCAACACAGACAGCATTTGTCATCTGTATTTCTCACTGTGTTATTGGAAATGGAGATTGGTTGCTTGAAGGGTTTTACTCTGAATGTGGCTAATTAATCTCCAACATTGGTTCAGGATTTTCTGTTCCACATACTTATCTCTAGTCTATTCCTTGACACATACAAATTCAAATTGCTGTATCTTGCCAATGTATTTTGGGGGATTTGAGCATACAGATTTGGAGACTAGAGAGGATCTTGGTTATGCTTCAAGAAGGAAGAAAGATAGACTGGCACATTTCCAGAAAATTGACAATTGTACTAAAACTGTGTTGAAGCCCCAGAAGCTGTGCATAAGTGTCAATATTTAAGTAAAAAGGCTTTTGTAAAGGTTTTGTTACCCTCAAATAAGCAAAGGCTTCTTTTGAAATTAAATCAATTGAAAATTGCAATATTTTAAGATTTATTTGCATATGCAGGTTGCTGACTGAAAGTCCAATTTTATAGAAGTGTTCCATAGAAATTGTGGTTAAGGGAGGATAAAGAAGAGTACTTATAGATTATTACTGGCCTTCAATTAAGCTGTCAAAATCAAGAAGCATAGCTCTTGATTGTAGTGTAGTCTAATGAAACTGATACAGTAACTATACCCGTCAGGGGTAGGGGAAACAGAGCAAAGCTATCTGCCCCAAATCAGATAAGCTGCAATTACGAAGCTCTAGTGACCATGCTTATTATCTGGTGACTGTCCCATTATTATTCACAGTAGAGGTGATTTGAAACCTGTTTGCCAGACTTCCAGGGTTAAGAATTGCCAGCTATCTGGATTAAAGTGCATCAGGCCTGAAAATGTCCCATTATGCTCTAACTCAAATCAACAGCAGCACAGCTTGCATTCAGCAGAATGTAGGGATTCCCTGTTCTTGACAAGAAGCTAACTCTCTCAATAATATTTAAAAATTTGGAAAGGAGCAGGATTACAGTTGCACATGCTTGGTTCTGTAAGAGATTTACTTTGAGAAAGGGCTGCCCTTGAAATACATTCTACTTCAGATCAGCATAAACTTGTTTTTCTATATATCATGCATATACATTTTATAAAGTGCATCATATCCTGTTTTGGTGCATAATCAAGCTAGTTTATGAACACTGAAGGTTTTGATCAGTATTTTTGCTTATTATGGGAAAAGGTTGTTAATTTATTAAAAGATGTTCTTAGAAATAAAAGATACAGATAATTTCCATGACAGAATAGTACCTAAATTTACACAGTATTGCTTATGAAGTAAGATCAGAAAAAACAAGTAAGAGCTATGTTTTTCCTCACAAAGCATATAAAATGCTCATGAGCATCTTTTGAAATTTATAAACACCAGGGCAAAATTGTAAAAATTATATATCACTGATAATCATTATTCATCTTTACTTTACATCTTAGTTACAAGTGCCCCTAATTATGCTAATAAAATCTAATTTACTTGCTTGTAAACATATCCTGTTAGATATTAAGGAATAATTCTGAATTAATTATTATGACTGTTTGTATACTGAACTAGTTACTCACAACAGTTTATCAACTTTCACATAAATCCGTTTTGAACGTTAAAAGTTTCACAATTTGTCAGACTACAACTACATAAAGCTAAATAAATATTTACATCACTTAGAAAGGAAAGTCATAAAACAAAGCTCTTGAATATCAAGAGTTACTCCACAAAGAATTTTTTAGAGTCAAAGGGTGGGATGAAGCAGTGTGTTGTCTCTGAAGCAGAGAACCTGAAGGGCAAGAAAAGGAGTTCACTTCAAGTCTTTGTCCACTTAGACTGAGCTTGGTGATTAGAGCCTCAGTCCAGCAGGTGCACTCTTGGCTTTGAATATTCAGGCCCTGTCTTTGAAATCAGCTTTCACTTGATCAGAGTCTTGCCACACACTCCACCAGCCAAATACAGAAACATATTTCTATGAGGAATTTTTGCTATATAGGTTTTTCAGCCTACCGTAACTTTCAGAGAGTTTCGGAAAGGAAATCAGTCAGAGCAATAAAAAAGAATTTCATCTTTTAGGAGCCCACTTCCCAGCTGATCTTTAGTCAGTTTGTCAACACTTCACAGGAGGATAAAAGTTTTTTGATTTTGTTTTAATCAAGAGTATCCTTTCTCCACAGTTATCTGTGGCATTCTCAAACACCATTCAGATATGAAATTCATAGGGCTTAATATTAGTCCAAAATTTTTTTGGTTTTTTTTTTTTTCTTTCTTGCCAAGCTTATCAGAACCAGTTAATTATTTGAGACTGAAAATCCAAAAAGCACAATAAACTTTCTGGGAATAATAACACCTTAATATTTTGGAATCTAAAAATATGTGGGCCTTTGAAACATAGTATTCAAAACAAACTTTGAAGAGAATACAGTAATTCTAATATTTATGAAAAGCTCAATCTATCTTTAAAACACTCTCATTTCTTCTAAGGTACTTTAGGAAGTATACCTGTGTAATTTCTAGTGCCAGGTTTCTGCATAGTTACTTGAGGACAGCCTTTCATTTTCTAAAACCAGAGCACTGTTTTAAGGATCTCCTGTAATTAATAAACCCCATGCCTATGGAGAGCTCTGTCTTCCCATGGGCTGTGCAGCTGGTTTCTGCATTTTTTGCCACAGAAGCTTTTTGATGCTGGACTTAACTACTTAATGTCTACCTACAGATTATCTTGGGAAATTTTCTGGGGAAAGAGGTCATATACTAGTTCCACACTTCTATGTTCTAAATCATATCAGCCCTCATAAAGATATCTGAAATCTCAAACACTTGGTTTATTTCAGAGTAAAATAATTTGCCTTTCTGAACCCTTTTTTCTAAGCCAGAGCTTCTGCTGCAGCACAAATGGGTCCATCATAGTTGCAAGCAGCTCTCAATTTGGCATGCACCCAAAACAGAGTGCAAGGCCAAGTAGATATTGAGAAGTAAGCGACTGATTCTACCCCATGTAGCTGTCATACAGTGTGTTCTCTGGAGAGATGTCAAATTTGCCAGAGCAGGAATTGTAATAAAAATAGGCTCAGATCATGTCCTGCAGATATAGTGGAAAAAGCCTTGATGCTAAAAGATAAATCTCTGTAATATACTAGTGCTGAAGAACACCTTTGGGGTCACATGTAGCCCATGTATGTAAGGGGGAAGAACACTAATTTGTGCTTGCCTAGGTGGAAGCACAGTGATTTCTATTATTGCTCATAACTATGCTATTTAAATTCACAGATAAATGCAGATTTCCAGTTTAAATTATAACCTACTTGACATGCACAAGAATATGATATTTGTGCTCTAAAATAAAACTCTTGGAGTAAAAAGACTGTGGGACAATTCTTGCTCTATTTTTGAGAAACCGGAACATCTAAGTCTAGTAAAAGATGTAAGTGATATTTAGGGAAAGAATATAGAGACTTTGTTGTTATCTAGTAGATATGCAAAGTATGAAAACTGCTGGAAAGTCTATACACAACTGTTTTTTCATTAAAAGAGTATTTTAATTCTTCATGCAAGAAATTAATATTTATTTGATAATAATACATAATTCAGCTGCTCAACTCTCATCTAACATCACTCAGGGATAAAAATGTCTGATTCAGAAAAACTGCCCACCACTCAAACTCATTTTTCATCCCCAAACAGTTCTTTCAGAATTATCAGTCAGCCTTACACGATTATCATGCACTTCTCTTTGTGTTTGGTTTGTAAATTGCCTTCCATTTCTTTTCCTTTTCAGTCACAAAGAATTAAGGAAACTATACTACTGCCTATTTTTGATGCTAGTCCTCAATTACTTTAGCTAGTCCATAAATATTTAGTTAAATTGATTGAATATTTCTTGGTTGTTTTTTTTTTTTTTTTGTAAATACTTCAGTGTCAACAGCTGAGAAACTCCAAATTAGTGTGCAGGTTCGTGCCATCTGTGGTGGAAAAAGAAAAATTAATTTTAATGGGAATGGTTCATGGTATTTACTTCCATACTAGACTTTCCCTTGGAGAAAGAAAAGTATAATTCCAAATTGCACCTGAGAGAACTTGCTTACTTTCAGTTGCTGTATTAAATAAGCTGTATTAAATGTATTTCTTTTTTAATAAGGTTTACAGATTATTATACCTCTGTACCTGTGCATAAATAAAAATTCTCTTCTATGTGTATATCTTAGTATTTCTAGACTGTGCTATGTAGCTGACTTCTGTCTTTCTCAGTGTCAGGTACCCATGCCAAAGAAACAAATGCTATGCCAAACACCAAGTAATTTTAAAAACAATTTATAATAAATTACTTACTTTACTACATATTTTATAGAATGTGCCATTGAAAGCATGTTCTGCTCTCACACCATTTTTGTAAAAATAAAAGAGAGAGGAGAAAGCCATATGCAAAAAAGATGCATTTATACTCAGGAGAGATTAGTTCTACAGCTCCAAGTATTTCCATATTTGAGAAACTAAGTATCAAAAGTAGAATGGGTTTGACATGGCTGAAGAGAAAAATACGAACCTCTATTTGAATTCCTTCAGCTTCTGCATTTTATTCCTTCTCAGTGAGCACAGTCCTGAAGTTGCCTTCACCAGGTACTAGTCCTGGACTAGAGGAATAAGCCAAACCTAATTCCATCCTAGGAAAGGACCAAAATAAACTACCAGCATTGTGTTTGATAGAGACATGGTACAGAATACTGTGGAGAAACCTCTTTAACTGACACCCTGCACTTCAAAGAACCAATAATTCTAATAGCATAGAGCTAATTTAGAATATAGATGACATGGTTGGGGGTTTTATTGTTTGGCAGGATATTAGAACATCTAGTGAGACTGAACATCCTTCTTTTTCAAAGGCAGTTTCAGATCTCCAATTCAACCTGTATCACCTAGAGAAAACTGTTTTTACAGTGCTGTTAGAAGTTCTTACTGATACCAGTTTCATGTTCTGATCCCAAGACAAGTGTACAGAAGAAGAACATCATAATAATTATGAGTAATTACATAATACTAGTACAATCAAGATTTGACATCCTAACCAGTGAATAATCCATCTTAATAATTTTACATTACTTGTTCACCAATTGCTACCTCACTATTATATAATGAAGCAAAGATTTCTCTCTTTTCTTGGATCCTTTCCAATTAGTTGTGATATTTTCTGTACTTCCCAAACACTTCAGGTAGGAACAGCGCCTCTCTGCTCTGTGCAGCAGTGCCTTTGGACTGCAGAATGTTACTTTTCAGTCTTGCACACAGTTATTAAAAAAAACAAAACCAAAACCAAATCACAGTGGTAATGAACCACTCATCCGTGATTTCCTCCTAAGATAAATCTTTCATTATTATTTCCTTTAATTTTTCTCCTCTGCAGCATTTCTACTTTAGTGCCTCTGTCTCCACTTGAAAACAAACATTTTCACACAAAAACTACAAATTTAAACTTAAAACTCACGGATCAGCTTTAAAGAAATGCACAGAAAGTTATATTTCAAACCATTTGAGAAATTATACTTGTAAGGTTTTCTGGTAAAATGCCTGCTAAAAAGCAGGATTACATATCATAGAAATAATTGATATATGTCTATGTTAATCCGTTTTAGCATGACTTAGTCCTCCGTAGTTCTAAGGCAATAGATGTGTCTAAGAAGGAAAGGAATTTCATGCATTATTATATGCAGAACTAATTTCATGCATTTTACTTCCCCGTGCTACTTGCAAGGAAAGGACAGAGTTACACATGGAAGGCCAGGTGTTAGAGCAAACCATTTTTTACTGATGACAATTCCAATCTCTGATAGCTCTTACAATGTCTTGTGAAATCTTAATATTAAACATGAAGACAATAGACCACATCAGCTAAAAATCTCTTTATTAAACCAAAAGACAATTTACTTTAAATATTTTTTGGCTAAGGAGTTACAATGCAAAGTAATCATATCCAGACAGATTTGTAATTCTAAGCATTGCTAGAGTAATTCAGGTTAGGAGGGACCTTAGAGGGTCTCTGGACCAACCTTCTGCCTAAAAGAAGCTCAGCTGTGAGGCCAGGCTTTGTCTGGCCAGGGCTGTTAAACCTGCAGTGATGGAGACAGCACAGCTTCCCCTGGCAGCCTGCTGCCACGCTGCCTGACTGTCCTCATGGAGAAAGGGTTTCCTTACATCCAGTTTGAACCTCTCTGTTTCCATCTATGCCACTGTCATAAATCCTTCTGCCATGCGCCACTACAAGGCTCCATCTTCTTGATAACTCCCTTGTAGGTATTAGCACATTGCTGTTGGATCTCCCCTAAGCCCTCTCTTCTCCAGCCTGAACACGCTCCAACAATGCATTTGCAAATCCATTCTGACTAGCTTCAAAAGAAAGCATTAGGAACAGGCACTAGCTTGCATTATTTATGGGTTTGGTTTTGGTTTTATTTAAGGGTTGTCTGACATGTCCCTCCCTCTGGTTCCTTGCTTTTGCTAGGACTGGTTGAACTGTACTTTTGGCATGTGGCTGTTGGGTTAACCAGCATTATATCCTGCTGCAGCATTTATCCTGCAACCATTAGCACATCTCATACCAGCTGACTCATCATCCCAAGTGATAAGCATTCCCTCTTCCTAGCAAAGGACAATATCCAAAACAGCACATGATAGTCTTAATAAAATTAATGAAGTAATAATTTAACAAAACACAGCTATTGTCTGTGACTTTGCCTCTCTTAATTTAAGAATTGAGGTAATTCCATCACCAGGGTTTGAGGAACAAGAGGAGGAGGAGAGCACAAATCAAAAGATGGATTGTTTTCAATTGTATCAAGTGTTATGGAAAGCTTTTTTCCTTTAATTCCGTCTGTGTGGGAGGTGGGAAGATGATGGGAAGAGTTCTTTCTCAGATAAATATCCTGTATGTATAACACAGAAGAATGTTATACAACCAAAATAATTGCTTCCTTCCTAGATGTGCAGGATGACACCAAAGTGGATCCTGACCAGGACAGCAGAAAAGCTTTCATATAAAGTCATCATAAAAGGTACAAGATGCCACTTTCTGTAGAGCTGTTGCTTCATAACCCTGTATAATATTTGCTAGACAGCTCAGAATCCACAGGATTAAATTAGGCCTCTAAAATAAGGTTACCAAAATAAAATATTTCTCATCAGGAAGATACTGTCATAAACAATTCTTCACACAGAGGTACCAGGAGAGTCACCTGCTCTGCTCTCTGTTGGCCACAGACAAGTGCAGGACAAAACTAAGTGTTTTTCTAACATATTAAATACTGTATTGGTATGCTACAAAGCCAGTTACAGCTTGAGGTCAACTTCCTCCCTCATTTTTGTAAGATTTTGGCAGAGGAAATTCATAATAGACATATCAACAAAAAATATCTGGGATGTCTCTGATAACTTTATCTAAGACACCCCGTCAGCCTCATGTTCCTAATTCCCATACAAGCATGAATTGATTCATTTAGGGATGTGAAGGAACTGTTGTTGACTAACAAAGTGTCCACTGCAAACATAGTGATAAAAACCCATTAAGGTATTTTCAAGGTAATATTACAACATTTTTTAAAAGTAATTGTGTCATTTGGCTGTCTTTTCCTGCTGTAAAACTTATTTACCACTTTCAAATTTCAGTCTTTCTTATGACTTGTCAGAGAATTTTTACTGCTGCTCTGTGGTGAATATATAGGATGAAACTAGGTCACTTCAGTAACCTGGGGCTGTCTTTGCTCTGTCTCAGTGAACATTGTTGGTCCATGGTGAATGAATTATTTCTTTCCTTGACTGACAAGAGAAGAAATTATTTTAGGAAATTTTCTGCCCATTTTAGACTGGTTATATATTAATATGCAGACCACTAAGGCTTTGAAGACTGGAGCAGAACACAGTGGGCATTGCTCAGTAAAGACTACCTCGGAGAGCCCCAGAAAGGTCAATCTTTGCTCTATATTTGGATAATTTTTTTGTGAGCAGAAGTAGACAGATCTCGAAGCCAGGTACCACAGAGGTGGAGGCAACACTTGGGTTCATCTCTCCTGACAACAAGCAGCAATATGACAGCCATCAGGAAGACAAAAGGAAGCAAATGGAATAAATTTTTAGCCACAATCAGCTCTTTGCCCACGACACCCATGAATAATATTTATATTCTGCATATAAGAAATGATGGCACCCTGGGTTACAGAACTGACTTCATCTAGAAAACAATTACATTGTGTCCCCACAGGACTTCAGCATTGGAACCTACCTGAGGCCAGCAGTTTAGGAAACAGCCTCATCTCAAACACGTATTGATGACAGTGACTACTATGAGCAAAAGCAGCCTTTCGCTATTCCTGACACTGGTTTCCTTCATGAACCCCACATGAGGGTTTCAGTCCTTATTTTCAAAGTGCTTACATTCATAAGATGCTTGTGGATCTGCAAGTTCTCAACCAGACTTAAAATAAAACTTTAGGAGAGTAATTTTTAGCCTCATGGCAAAATGTTAGTGCTCCCTCCAGTCTCCCATGGGAGGCCCATGCTGGAGCAGGATCTTGGCAGGCACTTGCAGACCTGTGGAGAGAGCAGTCCACACTGGAGCAGGTTGCCTGGTTAGGACTTGTGACCCCATGGGAGACCCACACTGGAGCAGCCTTTTCTGGAGGAACTGCACCCCATGGAAGAGTTACCCACGTTAAGAGGTTTATGGAGGACTGTTACCCATGGGATGGGCTCTCATTGGAGAAATTCATGGAGAACTGTCTCCTGTGGGAGGAGACCCATGGGGAGGGAGCAGGGGAAGAACTTCTCTCCCTGATTAGTGTCAGAAACATGTGATNGTTAGTGCTCCCTCCAGTCTCCCATGGGAGGCCCATGCTGGAGCAGGATCTTGGCAGGCACTTGCAGACCTGTGGAGAGAGCAGTCCACACTGGAGCAGGTTGCCTGGTTAGGACTTGTGACCCCATGGGAGACCCACACTGGAGCAGCCTTTTCTGGAGGAACTGCACCCCATGGAAGAGTTACCCACGTTAAGAGGTTTATGGAGGACTGTTACCCATGGGATGGGCTCTCATTGGAGAAATTCATGGAGAACTGTCTCCTGTGGGAGGAGACCCATGGGGAGGGAGCAGGGGAAGAACTTCTCTCCCTGATTAGTGTCAGAAACATGTGATGTACTGACCATAACCCCCATTCCCTGTCTCCCTGTAGCACTGGGGGAGAAGGTAGAGCTGGGAAGGAGGGAGGGGTGTGGATAAGGTGTTTTTAAGGTCCTATTTTACCNGTTAGGACTTGTGACCCCATGGGAGACCCACACTGGAGCAGCCTTTTCTGGAGGAACTGCACCCCATGGAAGAGTTACCCACGTTAAGAGGTTTATGGAGGACTGTTACCCATGGGATGGGCTCTCATTGGAGAAATTCATGGAGAACTGTCTCCTGTGGGAGGAGACCCATGGGGAGGGAGCAGGGGAAGAACTTCTCTCCCTGATTAGTGTCAGAAACATGTGATGTACTGACCATAACCCCCATTCCCTGTCTCCCTGTAGCACTGGGGGAGAAGGTAGAGCTGGGAAGGAGGGAGGGGTGTGGATAAGGTGTTTTTAAGGTCCTATTTTACCTCTCATTATGCTGCTCTGATTTTGTTAGCAATATATTCAGTTCATATCTCTAATTCCAGTCTGTTTTGCCCATGACAGTATTCAGTTAGTGATCTCTGTCCTTATCTCAACTCATGAACCTTTTGTTACATTTTCTCTCCCCTATCCAGCTGTGGAGGGCAGTGATAGGGTGGCTTTGATGGGTGCCTCGCATCCAGCCAGCATCAACACACTACGCTGGGCATCCTGCCTGTGTGCCTGTGTGCTATGGATAACACTTCCCAAATGTGATGGCTGTAAGGGCTGAAACAAAGCCCCTGTCTGGTCATGACTTGCTTGCTCTAGCTGGGATTATCAACAGCCTTTTCCAGCACCTCTTGTTTCTAAACTGTAACCACCAGGTCCATCCAAAACCAGAAAGAAGTGGCCAGATAGTGAAAAGAAGAGAATGGAAATTTTTATAATTCAGGACTGTATCTCTTGCTGAGCTGAGACATCCCACACAGTTTTAGCACAAACAATTGAAGGCTTCCAAAATTTGTTCTTTGATTGCTCACTGCTGTAGTACACTACAATTTAGTTTGTTCAGTCATTACTAAAGCCATCCACCCACTTACAGCTATTCTTATAGAAAATAGCGTCCTTTCCCACTGATGCACATAATTTGTATCCTCTGATAATTGTACATCTGATGCATGGAGAGAAGACAATAATAGATAAGGGATTCGACTTGATTTCTGACATACTGCTGAAAAAAAGAGGCAATGGCTTTAGTTAATGTGTGCATACATTTTGCCTGAGTGACAAAAAAGCAAATGGAAAGCTTCCATTGCACTATTCAGTAGTGTCAGTAATGTTCTGAGTTTATGAGTGACTGAAATGCCATCGAATGGACATGGATATCCAGTCACAGGCATAATGATTTTGCCTGTAAGAAACTTGCAACTTTTAAAACCTAAAAGTTAAAAAGCATGTCAGACTGTATAGACACAGTCAAGAAACCCAAATTGCAAAATTAAATGTGGCATGAAATAATCTTAACAAATGTATTTTCTTGTTAAAGGGAACATTAGTTTCTATTTGGTAATACAATAAGATTTCAAAAATCATGTGTTACGCAGTTTAATCTGTTTATCAAACTGATGAAGCACACAGTTTAAAAAAATAAAAGACTTGTTCAAGGATTTGGAATTCAGACAGAGAAAGAATGGGGAAACAAACATAGAGCTATCAATCACAGGAGTTAGGCAGCTTGGAAGAATTTTCTGGGAATTTTGGTAAGTACCTAGTAACTTTTGCAAAGCAAATTAAAATCTGAGGGGCTGAGATAAACAACTTCAAAATGAAGCTCTAGAATTATGGAATTATATATTTTAATGTCTACCTATATCAATGTGGAGTTCTTCTGTGTTCTATATTCAGCTGACAGGGCTGAGGGTAAAGCAAGGTGTGCCTCCCACCTCTCCACACAGCTGCCTGACCACTGGCTCGTGCCTTGCTTGGAGGCTGCTCCTGGGCAGAATAAGGAGGTGTCCCTGACACTGTGCTCACTTGTCAGCTGCATTGGGGTGCCTCCAATCTCTGCAAGCAGCAGGTAGCTCCAGCCAGCCTGAGTTCATGTGGGTAAGTTTGAAGTGTACAGACCTCCTCCTCAGAGCTGCCTTTGGGTACAGGGAAAAAGGGTTTCACTAGAAAATCCTTTGGATCTTTACATGGAAGGATATATTACATGTTTACACAGATATCAAGAAAATCACATCCCATGGTCAGCACATATAATCACAAACCCTTTGATTTATGCACATTCCATTAAGTAACATCATATACACCTTTTCTGTATCCGACACAGAAAGTATGATGTCTTGTGGGATTTTCCTATGGAATGCTCATGGAAGTCACATAGGTGGAAAGTACCAAATATGTTAAAATTATATGTAGAAAAAGAAGCAGGAATGAAAATTTTCTGGCAAATATAGGTCACCTATTTGTGCAAGTTAGTTTCACAGTTCAGTGCCTAACCTCTAGCTTTTCTACCTAAGGAGTGTTGTATAGCTAACCCAAAATGAATATGTGGTACGTAGGCTGTGTTAATGTTATTTAAATATATTCTTGAGGAATGAAATTGAGAGTTATACAGCCAAGTTACAAGAAATATACTGGACCATTAACAGCATGAAGTTAGTGTAAGTATATAGGATTAAGTAATCAGTATAAAATTCCTCAGGTATGCTTACAGTTACAGCAAATGCATAGTTGCATTATTTTACAAATGCCATGTGGCCATATCTTCTAAAGCTGCATTTTAATGTAGAAGCCAAAATTTTAGGCAACTGATGTTAAAAAATATTCAAAATATATTCCTTGCATGTGACAAGTAGGGTACTACTTCTATATGTAGCTTTTTGGTGGACTCTGGTCACAGAGTTCTTGCTGCAGAGGCCATTTAAATGCACTCATTTCATAGACATAAGGCAAAATTAGAAAATACCACAGCTTAGCACTGAATTTGCTCTTTATTATGAAAAAATTATAACACAATCTCTGATAGAATTGAAAAGTAATCTTGGAAAATACATCTTTTTTAACCTGGATCAGTTGTCTGGTAAGACTCGCTGGAGAGCAGCACAGGAGGCTAGAGGCTGAGGGCTTGGTGGTGACAGGTGCTGCTTTTGGTAGCACTGCCAGTCTCTGCTGGCTTAAGGTGTTCATTTTACCACAGCTTGGGTGTGCAACTCCAACTTAGTGACAAAGGTCAGGCTAGGTTGGTGCTGGTACAGTCCCATGGCATCTCCTTCCTTCCCTCAGCTGCAGGCTCTCCCCTTCCTTTCCCTTGGCAGAGGAATTTTACTCACCCCTTTGTGAGCTGGTTGGGGTAGCAAAAGGAACAGAGAACTGTACACTTTTCTTGCTGATTTAATTTTCTGCAGAGAGAGCCTTCCAAACTGACTTATCAGAAGGTCAATGTGGACACTGTGGGCGGCAGGATGAGAGCAAAGCAAGGCTGGAGGTAGGATTGCAGCATCTGACTTGAGTTGTCTTAAATTGTCTTGGAAGTCAAACTGGTTTGTGGCAGTCAAGGCTTACCAGGATTAAGCTGCTGCAGTCCTGTGCTCATTTTCCTGGCTGCATGTTCCCTGCACCTTCTTACTGGAAAGGTTGGCTTACATGGAAAATGCATTGGTCCAGGGATCAGCTGAAAAGTAGCTGCTCCTTTTTGCTAAGTAAGATTAATTTGCAAATGGCCCAGCTCCTGAGCCAGCTTCCTTTCTGGTCACACAAACCCCCAACTAGGCTCGTTTAAACTGCCGAGGAATTGCATTTCAGGGTGATACGGAAAGATTCTGCTGCATGAAAGAGCCTGGAAGTGAAAGCAGCCAGAGACCAGAGCTCTGCAATGTGTGAATTGCCCTACCCCTCCTGCTGGGTGCTTTCTCTTCCCAGAGGCGATGCCCGTGGGCTCTGCTACGTGTCCGCTGAGCCTGAGAGATAACCCGGGAGAAGCACGGTCCTTGCTGCCGGCTGAAATACCTGGGAGAGCACTGAAGTCTGTGCACAAGTCAGCGTTCACAGCAACCTCCGCCTTTCCAAGCTCCCACCCCAGCCTCTGGGACATTAATGCTGTCATCCACCGAGCAGCGTGACAGGAAGAGGGGAGGTTTTGTGTCCTGGGAGGGAAAGTGTTCTGTGACCTGTGCACCTTCTTAGAGACCGCAGGCCTGGCTGTGCTCCTGACTCACTGTCTGTAGGCAAAAGAATTAGACGCACCCTTGAACATACAAGTGCTGACAGCTACGAATAAGGCAGTTTTTTCTAAAAAATTTGTCTTGTGAGCAATGTGGCTTCCAGGTATTCTGAGGCTTCCTTTTAAAAAGTTCCAACGGATATGCATAAACATGCTTATGCTAAACATACATAAATAAATTGCATACAGTAAATTAACTGTAAATAAGCACAAAACAGAAAGAAAAGGAAAGGGGAAATGTGTATTTCTGGCACAAAATAATATTAGGGAGTGAATCTGATATGTTTATGTGTTTCTAAGGGATCTAAGCATTTTTCTGGAAAATCATGTAAGATATACTGAATTTTAGGAGAAAATATTTTCTTTGTATTTACTGCCTCATAAATACTAAACCACAACTTCCCCTGAGGCTGTTTTATTTATAAATTCAGAGTTATAATTTCCATGGAGTTACTCTGAAAAAATTACAAGACACAGTAAGAATAATTAAATAAAAATACAGTAATTTTTACTGGAGAGGAAATACAGTGAAATAATACCTGCAATTGCCTTATAAGCTACCCAGTCTCACAGACTGTATTTGGAATATAAATAACACTGAAATTATAAATGTGGGAGTATCAGACTTTATCTTTTTTCAAAACATGTTCCCTGGGAAAGGCATGTGCTGCCCTTCTGCTGCTCTTCACACCCAGGGATACCTGTGCTTAAACCCATTAACTGGTGTTGTAATGAGGCTCTGATGAAAGCCTGGGGGCTTCAGAAGGAACCAGTTGTTTTGTTTTCAAGGAAATTTTCTCAGAAGTCTATGTCGACCCAGGAAAAAAGTAATTGCATTTTTGCATCTGCAAATATATAGGTAGGAACCTGGTTTGTGTACCCATAAGTGGCTACATGTGACAGCTGTGACAATCTGTATGTGTCCTGTGTGTGTGTCATGATACCTTTCACCAGTTCCAGGCTGGCATTTCTCAGCTGCTGTGTCAGGGCTGTGCATGCTGCAAATGAGGTGGCTGAGGGTCAAGGACAAAAAGAGTTGGAGGACCGACCCAATAAGAACCAGACTGTAGTTTTCAACAGGTTTTTAACAGGTTTATTATAATTTTTGGGGCATATTTTTTTCCTTTGTTGTTAACTCCAGTTAGGTGCCCACTCCTTGGGTTTGTGCTAAGGGCTTAGGGTCTTGGTCAGGGCACTACAAACATTCTCTTTTCCCTCTGCTGCCCCTGGAGCACCACACCCTGACACAGGGACAGTGCAGTGCTTTGGATTTCCCTGCAAGATTTGCCAGAGGACATCTGTCAGAGCCCAAAGAGGTAACAGCTGCACAGGGCAGGGTGGAAAATTTTGAAAGAGAGTGAGTACTGATAAGGAAAGAGGACAGCAATTTTTATCTGCCTAGGGCAGCAAAAAACCTTGCATCAGCTCTACTCAGTTTTAATACAGATTTTATTCTGGTTTTGTTTAGTTTTCCCAGGGAATGTTGTGATGTGCATTTGCATTGCATCTGCTTACCTTATTCTGTTTAGGGAAAGGTATTCTAACAGAATACATTTTGGAGTTGCTTTTCAAAATGTAAAGCACATCCACCTAATGAATAGCCTCTGGAAGAGTCCTGTGCTCAAAAAGCCACATACACTGGTGCCTAGCAGTTGGAAGGCAGTATTTAGAGAAACGAAAAAGGTCACTGGTGCTAAAACACATACCTGGAAAGAGAAGGAAAGAGATTAAAAAAAATAAATGTTGCCATTATATACTGAGGGAAAGGTACATCCCTAAAGTTTGCCAGCATTCAATGGGAAGATTTGACAAAACTTTTAATTTTTATTCCTTGTAAGAGCCTTGGCGTTTGCTGAATAAGCTCAAGTTTGTAACTTGCAGAATTATTACAGGATGTAATACAAGACAGTGCAAGTTCAATGTAGAGACATTAGTGTTAATGATGCTCAAGAAATTGCAGTCTCACAGTACTGTCCACTGAATAAAAAGAGTTGTCACTTTTGTAGTTCTGTTGATTTGTTCAACTCCATGCAGAGCTCTCCACCCAGACAGAAATAAAATCAGATTTCCCCAAATGAACCTTGAAGATATTCAAGATGCAGATTGAATTTTTCCTTGAATGTGCCAGATCACACAGCAATGACAGAAGTCTACATTACCTGCAAAGATGCTAATGAAACTCCAGAGCCTCTTACTTCTCATTATCCACTCACTATGAGCCCTTCCTAGAGGGTCCCACAATTCTGATATGAGGAGTAAGGTCTCCTTGCCTTTCCTTGGAGAGCTCATAAGAAAGCAACAATGCTAGCTCTTCATAATCAAATATAAATGCTTTTCCTGGTTTTTTTTCTTGTCTAGGCTCAGTGAGAGCTGTTTGCTCCCTATGGGAAGGTGAACTGGGTCCTGAGGGTTACCCCAGTGCTAGCCATGCCCTCATGGGTGGTGTATTTGACCATGGTGGGGAGAGATGGGGGACTTAACAGGGTTCAATGACAGCCCCTGAGATGGAACGTGAAGAACCAGGGAGAGTCCAGGAGATGCCATTAGGAGCTAAAGCAGAATGGGCTGGGGCAGGCCCTGAGACAGGGCTGTGACAAAGGCTCCAAAGTTCATCCAAGAGACAGGGCCAGAGACTGGAAATGAGCTGCATCTATGACCACAGAGGCCACCCAGGAAGAAATAGGTCCATGGACATCCAGGTGGCAGGGCCAGAGACAAGGATGGGAGATTGGCACTGCTGCTGCACAGCCCGGGCAGGTATTGCCATGGGCAGGAATAGAGGAAGGCCCCAGGTGTAGCTGCTCAGGTCCATTACAGCCTACAGGTTCCCACAGGACCCTGATATTTCCAAAGGAAACCTTCTTGAATTGTTCTTCCCTTCACTCCCAACAGCCACCCAAAACATGTGGCTACTCTTGTCTTTCCCCCTCCTCCTGTTACAGAAGCAGCTCTGTCATGGTCACACAGAGCTCCCAAGTCTTGGCTCCTGCTGGACTCTATCCTCAGGAGTCATGCTGAGCCAGGATACCAAGAAAAAGTGGATTAAAAGCAGAAAGCTTATTTGGGAGGCAGCAACTCCAAAGTCCTGCTGAGTTTCTACCAGCATGCTTTCTTTTCATTTGGGAAGAAAAAAACTAAGCTGTTGCGCCAACAGTCAGAGAGTCGCTGGGTTTCAGATTTAGTGTGAAATCCTCACTGCACTAACTTCAGCAGCAATTCTGGGATTGACTTCAATATTTTTTTTCCACCTGTTATCTAGTTATACTTAACGGGATATATTTGGTGTGAGGAAGCCACAAAGAAACCGTGCATAAGTGCTGAGAATCAGCCCATAGGCCTGTTTCTCAGCTGAGGGGTTTAAAGCTCTGTTATAAGATTTCTGAAATCAAACTGGATTTTCAATGCACAAATTGCATTTTGATAACGCTTTGCATCATGGGTAAGGCACAGTAAGGCTCCTGTGATCTCCTGGTCACCAAGAAAGAAATGGAAATAAACCTAAAGGAAGGTTAAATAGAAATACACACTGTGCTAGGGAAAATGATAGGTGTCTACATAAGAGGGAAAAGAAGGAGCTGAGGTAAAGGGGAATGGACAAGACAATAAAGAAACGTGATCAAATAACCTACTACAATTAACTTTGCTAATAGTTACCTAATGGTTTAGGAGAAATACATCTTAAATCTGTATAGGCCTGTCTGAATATGAAAAAACCTGTATTTAACAGCATGGACAAATAGAAGTTGTTGGCCTGCCTTTCAGTGATGCATGAACCCAGGGCTCCCCCTGTATGAGAGGATAATAAAAATGAGTCTTAAATTCCTCTCATGTGGGTTCAAATGTGAGACCTGATTTGATTTGTGTTTACAGCTACATTGTCTCACTGCTCCTTTGTTTCAGTGATGGACTGAATGTTGCATCTCTGCCACTGTAAGTTGTCTCAGAAAAGTACAGAAACAAAAAGGCAGATGTTGAACCAATGAGACAAGCATGTCCTCATAGCCCAAGGCCATGAAACAATTTCATACATACACTCGGGTACACTCTAGGAAAGCACCATTTAGGCTGTGTCCTGGGGTAAAACTTTCCCTTGTTCTTCAAGATCACCTTTTCACTAATGTACCCACTAAGCTGCTGGGTTTGGACACATTCACATCATCCTCCTGCTCTCTGTCCCAAGGGTCCTGCCAGTGGTACATGTAGCACCTCCCAACACTGATTTCACACAAGCCCATCCCTCTCTGTGGTTCATGCACTGTCACACCATCTGTTTCCTCTGTGAAGCCAGATGTGGTTTGTCTGTCTCCCCTTGCTCTGCTCCCAGTGTACAGATGTTGAGGCCAGTCTTCTGGCCAGAAATTTTGCTGGCTTCATTTTGATTATTATTTATCTCAACAACAGTGTCCTCAATTGATGTCCCCCAATTGTTTTGAATTAAATAATGAGGCAAGGACATGTAAGTGTCCTGTTCTACCAGACTTTCTTCCTCCTGCTGCTGACTGCACAGCTGCAGGGACTGCTAGAGGGCCTGACAGAAGGCAGGGAGAATCTACAGCCCATGTGCCCTGTCATGTTTTTCTGTGACTTTGTTCAAGTGATTGGCACCTTCACTGGGAGAGCTGTCACCTCTCATCATCCTCTGACATTTGGATGTTTCTAAAACATTCTGCATGTTTCTGTGAGCTATGTCACTTTCTAATTTAGCAAATGTGCTCTTCTCTTAAAATAGTTTTATTTATTCCTAATATGCTAGAAAATTTTTTTTCTACTTTGTATATGGATCAGAATACCAGAGTGAGACTACAGATATATTTGGGGGTTTGCTGCCATCTGCAGTTGAAACCTAATATTAATCCCAGTTTACATGAGTGAATCTTCCCCGTCTTCAAAGACCTTCAAATCTCAGCAAGCAACAAAACATACGATGATGAACTCTTATTCTGACTACTGAGTTCCTGCTCCAGCAGAAGGAAGGAGAAGTTAAATTTATTTAACTCCTCCTGGCTGTAAAGTTCACTGACAATCTGGATGATAGTAAACTCTTGTAGTCATCTCTTCATTTGGTCAATTTGTTCAGTTTCTAGTCTGTAAACACTCAAGACAAAATCCCACTGTTTAAACTTTGAGTGGGAACTTTTCAGAAACTTTTCAGCCTTAACACAGAACTTGACTGGTTTGGGAGTGAGAGTTGACTATCTGCATTTCTGAACTGGACTATCTCCTCATTTCATTTCTAAAAGACAGCTGCTGATGTGAGCTATCTCTTCCCACAGTAATATATGGGATTTTCTCATTGAGATATATGGTGGATCCTAACAGAGAAGAGAAAGCTTGCTGTGTAGAACAAAATAGGAAAATCAATTTCAGTAAAATTTACTTCTACAGTACTGAAATCATTCTAGGCACCAAAATATCCTGAAAAATTTAGATGCATCACAGGATGGTTGAGATAATTAAAAAAACCTAAACACCACCCCCCCCAAACCAAACCAAACAACCACAAAATAACAAAAAACTCCCCATAAAAAACCCTAAAATGACTTAATATTTCTAAATATTTAATAATTTGGTAAATAATGCATATGAAATATTAGTAGAGTAATTAATGCAGTTCTTCTTCATACATCCTGGAAGTAATTACAAAAACATCTAAATAATTACATAAAAGAATGGGAATGGCACAAGAGGAGTGAGTAGATGTATTAAATTGTTGTGGCATGAACAGTTTCAGGTGTTTTTTTTTTTCAAATTAATCTGGTCAAGCAACTTTACTGAGGCCTTGGTGTAAGAGATTATTTTTGACTATCTGCCTAAGAAAGCAAAATATAAATTCCTATAATATTTAAAGATCCTTCCTGCACTCCACTAAAGGAACTGCATCCCATTTCACAGGTATTGGCTCTAACTCCTCTTTTACAGCACATTTACCAGCTAAAAATCTCTGTACTCATAAGGAGGTAGTATGACAATATCCCCTGATTTTCCTATCTCTACAAACCATAACGAAATTAAGAAGTATTATGCCTGATCCTCAAGGACTATAAATCATTGTATCTCCTTGAAGCCATTGGAGCAGCACTGATTTGCAGAAACAGAAGATCTAGTCCTAGATTTTAAGTGTTCATAAACACTTCACTCAAACTGAGAGATATAAATGATGATTCAAATGATAGTTTGCCTTCTGCATATTATAGTTTATGTTCTTTTGCCCAATTTGCAGCACTTAAAATATCAACAAATATAATAAAGTACAATATAACAGTGATCAGCATGAAGTACATCAAATTACAATAGTTAAATCATGGAGTGAACTGCCAACTTCTTTTTGCAGTCACACAAAAGCAATGTCTTAATCTCTTCTGACAAATGGAGATTGTTACTTATGCAGATGGTGTGTAGATGAAACATGAGTGCTTATATTTTGCCAGCATATCTTTTCCAAAAGAATGTTTAACAGAGCAATCCTAAAGCTCACATAATTAAAACCTATTTCTGTGCTGAGATCTAGGTCAGAAATCATAACCATTGTCAATCCAGTTACAACAAATTGTCTGTTATGGTTGAGACTTTGTAGTAAGACCTTCCAGGGAATCTGAGAGCATTTCTGGTCACTAGGGAAATGGACTTCACCTTATTTGCATTTCTTTCTCCACTTCCTGCTCATGGAAAGACTTCACCATCCTCAGATGTGCAGGAGTGCTCAGGTTTCTTATTCAGTATCTGCCAACCATGGGATCAGGTCTGGGCTATCCTATTATCTACTGCTGGACTTTGAGCACATCACTTATCTTCTTTCTAGTGTTTAAATTTATGTGTCAATTTTTTCACTAGAAAGTCAGTAATACCCTGATGACAGATGTATTTCAAGGTTGATGAAAATATTTTAAGGTTTTTCATTTAGGGTCCCTTAAAAGCTCTTACTATGTATTATGCAATTTGTCTATTGATGAGGACATTCAGAATTACAGATATAAAAATTATCTTCTATAAAACTATGCTAATAAAAGTTTTTATTGCAATGCATTCAGATTGTATCTTGACAAAAGGATAGTGCAAAACATTTTTGACAGATTGCATTAGTGAAGAGTTTAACCAAAACAAATAGTGAAAGCAACATTAGCTTGCTGTTTCTTAAACTACTGGTGTACTTCAAAGTGCCCTGAAACAACCTATCAATAAAAGAAAAACAGGAGGCAATACCTTACATTCTGTATCACACCTCTTAGTGATTAACACTGATGCTTTTTCGTCTAGTTCTGTACTACAAAGTTTAAGTTACAAACTTTCTGAGAGACCATAAAGGTTTAATTTGTAACTTGGTTCAAGATACAGTATCTGCCATGCAATCAGTGTGTGTGTTCTTGAACTTCAGCTTCACTTACATTTAAGCTTTAGGTTTTGGCCATGTGGTCTGACTTTTCAATGGGGAAAAATTCCTGTCTTAAAGAGAGATTTGTGACTCTTCTTTTACATAAATCAAGCAAAACTCTCCTTTACTTCTTTTATGATAAGGTGCAGTTGACAGTGTACATGACAAGGGAGAGAAATAAGGAATAAAATATTACCAGCTCATTTGAGAAAGAGGTGAGATTGCTCCCATTCCTCCAACACTTAACCAAGGTAAAGAAGGGAGGAGAAGAGGGAAATAAAAAGTCCTTAAGTGTCATCTAACTTGCAAGATTAGGAAGGAAAAGTAGAATGAGCTCTTAAAATTGTCCCAGTGGTCCGGGGAGACAACATACATTTGAGTAAACATTTAGAAGTAGGAGTTGGGAACAGTGTTGGAGAATGGTGGAGCTGCAAGGCAGCTGTGAAATCCTGTAACATAACTAACAATGAGACATGTTTATTGAGAGTTGGGGCATGTGGTTTAATGTCCTATAAATAGGCTTTGTCATGGAGCTAGGGAGCAAGGGGAGTTCAAAAAGCAAGAGAACCAAAATGTACCCATTTGGTTTTGTAGTCCCGTGTTTTCAGGGGCCAGGAAGCAGAAAACTGATAGAAAGTCACTGGGAACTGTGTCCACATGAAGCCTGAAGACCCTGCATGGAGCCCAGGCCTCTTGGGAACTGGCAGCTCTCTGGAACAGCAGCTCTGACTGTGTGATGGGATAACTGGCAGCATTTCTTGGGCATGTAGCTCTGCAGCATGTGCTCCCTAGTCTGACACCCCTTGGAGCCAGTGCACAAGTGCTGCAGGCAATGGGATACTCTGTGGTTCATGGTCTCTATGTCCACCAGCTTTGGGAAGCATTAGCCTGGCTGTGGAACACTGATGGGCACAACTGTGCAGAGATACATCCACAGGAATTGCAGGAATAATGCTGTGAAGTGGTGGGTGCTGCTGGTGGGTGCTGCAGGCCTGGATTGACACCCAGGTGGTGAAAGCAGGACACTTGGTCCCTCTCTCCAGGTACACTCTGAGGAGGCAGGGAGAGCACCTCAGCATTCCTGACCATTGTCACGCTCAGCACAGGGTGTTTTGTTTATTGTCCTGCTCCAGCTGTGATGATTGAGTGTGGGGATGCCTGACAGTACCTTCACACAGCAGCAGGCTCAGGATCAGGACACTGCATCCTTCTCTCTCCTGGTTTGTTTCTGGGTGAAGAAACTTTGCTGCTTCGTTGTATGCTGGTGGGTTTTATACAGATTTAGTTCCCTTCTGGAAGTTCTGTGTTATGAATAAACTAATAACCTTGCAGCTGACTTGATGGGACTCCCTACTTTTGCTGATAGAGATGGATGCTGAGGGTAAATGGGGCAGAGCCAGCTGAGGGAAAAGCTTTAGAAAGCCAAATAGCTGGCAATTACTGAGATGACTGAGGAATAGAAAGCAGTAAATAAGGATGTTTAGATGAAATTTGTTCTTGCTGAAGAGATAATTATCTTTTCTAAGGGTACACTATTTTATCTCTATGGGTTTTTGCTTGGTTTGGTGATAATTTGCACACTATTTGAGAGCTGGATGCTGATGTAAAGGTGGAGCCTTTGTAGCTGAGGCATCTGGAAGTATTTTGTCTTTGGTAATAGTTGCAAGACCTGATGAGTAAAAAGAAAGGGAAGAGCTGAACTAGTAATTAAACCTAAAGTGTAAGTAACTAATGTGGCCTATTAAGTGACAGCTGGACAAAAGTTGCTGTAGCTGGTGTGCTTTGAAGGAACAGTAAATAAAGAGAAGGAGGGGTGGTGTACTGGCACTGTGTGGGAGAAACAGGCTAGCAACTGGTCTTAGCATGGCACCAGAACAGAGGGAGCAGTTTGCCTTAGTTCTTAGGTAAGTAATGCAATAAAGTACAGTCAGAACATGGTTTAATGAGGCTAAAATCAAAATTTTCTATGAGAATGTTTGGAAATAGAAGTTAATCTGATTTAAAAAGCTTAGATGCTATCCTAAAATAAGAGGAAAATAGTACATGTGCTGCTAATCAAAGAAATGTAATCCATATTGCTACAGGTCTGTTTGGTTGTCAAAATATAGAAGCCTTTTAACCAACTTTGAAATAAGGAAATGTGGGAACTTGCATATAAATAGAAAATGAGATGAAATGTGATATATGTGTTTACCAACAGTACATTATGTCAAGCTGAGATGCTGGTTTTTTATTAGTCCTCTGTATAACTTAATACAATTCTAGGGTGTAAATAATTACATGAGAAGACACAAATTAGGAGAAAAAATGTGGAACTGGTGGAAGACAGACCACCCATAGAAGTGCACAATGGTAGGAGGGGAGGTGAAGGACATACTACAACAAGGCAAATTCTAATTACATGTTATTAATTGTTTTTTTCAAAGTGAGCAGAGTCAAACAGTGGATCAAGTTGTCTGGAGATAAAATTCCACCCTTGAAGAAGGTCAGAATTCTGTTGGAGATGAGTCTGAGTCGTCAGATCTAATGTCCAAGCTGCCCCTGCTCTGAGTGAGAGGTGGGATCAAATGATGTCCAGAGATCCCATTTAAATTAAATTATTCTACAGTTCTTTGAAAGATCATTTTCCAAGGCAAAGTTTATGAATGAAAGGGTGCTATCAGTATGTTTTTGGAAGCATGGATTTTTGGGACTGTGAAAAGTGTTTTCACTTATGCTAGCTGTAGAATTCTGAGAAAATTTGGGAAGTACTGCCTCGTGTAAGAAGATTAGTGTATAGATCAGAGACAATTTCCACTGTTGTTTTAGCAGTGAAACTGTTTTGTGCACTGCTATGTAAAAATCTGGGAACAATAAGAGTTTTTAAGGGATGAAACTGATTAAATGAGGATGTATTAGCTGATTACCACCTGACTGGGCCACCAGTGCTGATGGGAAAGGCAGATATGGTTCTAAGATGACAGACAGGCACTTCCAGTGGTCGTTATCTGGAAGTATGAGTTCAAACCCAAATAAATTAATCAGGCATTGAGGGATTGGAGAGCTTTCCTTGAAAGGACTTGACTTAGTTTAGGAAGATTAGACTGAAAACCAAAATGTTTAACAATTTAAAGTACATCAAAGTACATCAAAGTAAGCTTCATGACAGAAAAAATCCTGTTTAAGATACAGGATAAGATGTTGGGCTCAGAATTGCTTGGTATATGATTAGTAAACATTGAAGAAAGTTACAAACCACCCCATTCAGCATTCAAGTTCCGAAATAACTTTCCAGAAGAAGTAACAGGGCCTTGACTGATGCTTGACCTGCTGTTAAAATAAATTATTTGATATGGCTGTGGGGACAGCAAAGGACAAGAGCTGATAACTTTGAAATGTAAGACTGGAAAGGACGTAGTCTTTCTAGAAATATAAGCAGAGCAGTTTGATGAAAAGCTACAGTAAATCACTCTGATTCTTAAATGTCTTTAGTATTAAAGGGTTGTTATTTCTCCAAAGGATCTAGGACATCCTGAGCCACTGAAAATGTAAGAGATATTTATTACCAAGGAGACTTGGACTCAAGAGCTGCCTGCCCCAGCATCCATACAGCTGTCACGGCCTTCCACTGCAAGGAGCTGCATGGTAAATGGCTCTGTTCTGCCTTGGCCCAGGGGTAAGATTCCCTCAGCTGAAGAATTGCTCTGCCTGCTGGTGTTGACATAAGGCAGACTGTGCACAGGAATCCCTTTGTCTGAAGGACAGACCTGCTTTAATAGTTGACTCAGCCTTGTCCATTTAAAGCCTTCACAAGGGTCCTGTCCTGCCAGGGAGATAGTGAGACCTGTTGAGGGCATCTAAGGAAAGCAAAGACACCTTTGAACACAACAAAAAATAATCTGCATTTGGCTTGTTTTCATTTAGTCTAAGGTCTGGGCACTTATCAAAAATTGTTCTAAATATATAGTGCATTGAAAGTTTCCCTTAATTTCACTGCTATGCAGTGCTCATATTCTTATATACATCTCTTGTTTGCAAGGATCACCTTGAAATTTCCTGAAGGAAAATTTTGCTTTTCTATCTAAACACACAGAATGTTTTTTTTTTAAATATAAAATAAACTGAACTTAAACCATGAGTGACTGAAATAAGCAACTGTAATCTTTTTGAAGCAGCAGAAATCAAAAACCTTGCTTTTTGGAAATAATTCCAGCAGTAGTTCTTAAGTAAGAGTTTGCAATGGCTCTGCTTAAGAGTGTGTCGACACTGCTGTGAAATACTGTAATTTATTTTATTTCACATAAATGCATGCTATTTGTATGTGGTAGCACTGAAGCCACCTTGAAAGAGGCGAGCACAGAATACAAGTATGTGCAAAGTGTAAAGCTGATACATTTGCCACGTTGTCTGAACGAAACAGTGTAAGGCCAGATTTGGGTGAGGGAGGCGGTGATGTCTTCAACAGGATTATATTATATCTATTTTTCTTTCAGAATAAATTATAAATGTCACAGTTCTTCACCGCTGAAAAGACTGAATTAATTAGTGTGTCACCTGAGAGCCTGCGCCCTTTCTTGAAGGGAGTGAAGTGATTTGAAGGAGCGCTGGAAAAGGCCCTCATCCTACTTGACCTTTCCAGAGCTGCAGCAGGCAGATCGATAGGAAGTGACTGCAGTGAGCTGGCACCTTGCAGAGAGGGTGTGCTTCAGAAGTGCCAAAACAGGCTGACTGCTTTGTTTTAGGAAGAGGCTCTCCCTTTCTTTTGGGTAAGGCCGAGGTAGCATCCAACCATCCTGTCTGTACCCTGATTTTAATTTTTTTTTAGTTGTTTGCATCTTCATCAAAATCAAACCCTTCCTCCTTCTAGAAGACTGGTGGTGTGAATTGAAAATTGAAAATGGCTCTCTGAGGTTGAAGCTTTAAAGATAAATTGGACTTTCTATCATTGTTTTCCTCACTTTTTTTTTTTTTTTTGGTGAAAAACAAAACAAA
>VZRX01013576.1:172189-197430 GCA_013398075.1 Notiomystis cincta | reverse complement strand
TTTTTTTTTTTTGGCTGAAAATCAAAGCAAAATGGCACCATTGTAGAGAAAATCCAAATGTGCCTTGCTGGTGTTGGTAAGAATTGGTGATGGCTACAAGCAGATACAGACACTGCTGCAAGGCTCATGCTCCCTGTGGGGTATTGGTGCAGAGATTTGCTCCTGTGATCCTTGGCCAGCTGTTTCACTGAGGGGAAATCATTGTGGTTGAAAATGTGCATGCTAGATTCATGGACTGAGGCTGAATTCCACATCAATCTTCTCTCCCAGACATTTGTCTTTCAGTGTTGAAGCTACTTGTGAGGAGTAATGCAAAACAGCAAATAACATGTGGGTTGAGAGTGTTCCCTCTGAGATGCTGCTCCTGAATCCCCTTCTATGAGCTTTCATGTAGTGAGGGTTTTAGAATATTTAGTTACAGGTGTCAGGTAATCCTATTTTCAGAGCCTGCCCTGCCTTCTTCACTTGTTTCCCAACAAGCACATTTATACATTTAATGTTTTGCTTTAATCTTTTTCTTGTATCAGTAGGCTCAGAACAGCTAACTGACCAGGGGGGAAAAATGCATCAAGAGAAGCAAAGCAAAACTAAGTAATTACATTGATCACAGTAGACAAACCAGGTGTATTTCTCCTAATCACTCTAAAAGGAGACAAGAATATCAGAAATGAGTTAATAAGGAACCCTTGCAATGTCAGCACCTTTCTAAAATTCAGTCTTCCAGCAGCTCAGAACTGTGTGCCTGCTACACTGCTCTGTATTGCTGTGTATGTGATTGGCAGAGAAATGAGTGAACAGAAATTGTGCCCATAGCAGCAGCAGCACAGCAGCAGAGAGAAGGTTCGTGGCCAGGCACAAGAAGTAGGACACAGTGATTATGCAGATGATTAAGATTAGATTTATAGATGTTACAGTATTCAAATATTACTGATGGGGTATCTCAATAACAGCTCTGTTGTCTATTAGATGGATTTTAGTACAATCCATTTGTGGTCCCTCCTCTTGAGTCATGAGTGAGGCACCCTCACTTCCTCAGCTTTTCAGAGACGTCTAAGTGGGCTCAGTCCGCTTTGTCTGAGGTTTGTTCAACAGTCTGTGACTAAAGGGCTATAATATAAACAGGTTGACCTACAGATGTGTAGGTTTTACACTTTTTGGCAGTAATTTTTTGCTGTAGATGTGGCTGGTCTGAAACAGCTGATATCATAGAGAATAGGCCCTGGCATTATTTACCTGTCTGTGTAGAAGTAGCCATCATCTCTTCTAGAAAACATGAGACAAGCTGAATCTGATCGAAATAACAAACTCTTTCAGCTGTTGTCTAATGTGTGTAGTGATGAGGTGACTCACTTGCAAGGTGATGCTCTGGTCTTTGCTTTGAGGATTTTCTATATTGAAATGAAACAATTAATGGACAAGATGAAGAGAATTAATCCTTTCCCCCAGTAGACTGGAACTGTAGCTTACAGTCAATGTAGAGTTGCAGTCTTTTATGCTCCTCTTCTGGCTCATTTCATCTTGATTTCCACTTATTTTACGCTGAGTGACTTGGCCAGGAATAATGGACTGAGTCTTTACTTACAGACATCCTCCCACACTGGTGATTAGGGCATTTGTGTGAAACAAGGATTTATAATTTATTCATATTGTGCATCTAACTCTGACAAATTACCTTGAGGGGTAAGATGAAGGATGAGACAGAAATTACTGAATTTTTAGGCCATAGTTCCATTGATCAGTTTAAAAGTTCAGTATTCTGTAATTCAATGTAGGATAAAAAGCTGATTACAGGAGGCCTACAGAAAGACCCATGAGTTATTTGTATAAGCCAGCATACTGTGAATGCCACTGATTATGGCAAATGCCACTTCTGGTGTGGGAATGGCAGAAGTTTTCAGTCTTATCTGTTGAGAAATGATAGTTAATGGCTACTGCTGTTCCAGGCATGAAATACTCCAAGGTAAAGAGTTCTCATACTCAGAATAATATGGGTACCAAGGGAGAAGGTTTCCCTGCTTGTTCCATCTGTGTAACCTCCCTGAACATTCCATGAGCATTCCCCTGCTGAACGGGGTTTTGTGGGTGCTGCTGCCTAGGAACTTGTCCAGTTAATTCAGTCTTGTGCTTTGTGTTGTGCTCTTGCCCTCTTCTGTGGGGCAGAAAGGCAGTGCTGAATGATTTTAGTCTTGAATTCCTCCCTCTTTAAAAAAATAGAAAGATGAAAATATTTCTTAGGATTTGTGCCTTTCTTATCAGTCTTTCTCTTAGGAGATCTTTTTGACTCGAACATATCTGTTTTCTGAGAGACTGTTATCATTTCTTTTGCATTGAAACAGAATCTTTCACTTTTAATCATCAAATCTGCTCCTGCTCTTCTGTCAGTGACGGAGATAATCTTCAGTGACCTTCAGTGGAAATTCTGCAGAAACCAGAGAGGCTGTTAATGCCCCTAAAGTCCAAGTTATTGCCTGGAAGGGATCTTGGCAGAGAAGAACACTTGGTCTTCAGTGTGAAGACTATTAACTTACTGCATGGAAGTTGCAAGAGTACCTGAAAATTCTTGTTATAGAGGTTCTTGCCTTAATCAGGCAAAATGGGAAATAACCTGAACTCCTGTTTTAAATGTGGAACAGCTTGAAGTTCTGTTTGAAATATAGAGTGAAGAAGCAGTGATACTTTCTGACCTGCTGGAGAGGAAAATATTTTATTTTCATTTTTCTGTTATAACTTGACACATGGTCCAATAAAATGTTAATAACTCCTCCAGGGTGAAATGTAACCTACCTAAAAGTCTAGAACTGCTGCATGGATACTGCACAGGTCAGTCACAGTGCCTCACATGGATTAATTTTTAACAGGATCTTCTCTGTGTGGTGTTCCACCTTAGTTTTCTAACTCGCCTGGTTCCAGTTTTTCTCCAGGAGTGCAAAAAATCTCCTCTTGGTAAACTGTCAGATTGCTGTTGGTATGCTAATAGGAATGGCTGAATAATGCAACATGTCCAACATGCTGTTGCATTGGTGCCCTCTTGACAAAAAATAAAGAAGGGAATATTCAGCTTGGACTGAGGTTCCTAGGCCTTTCAGTGATTCTTAAGTGGTGCTTAAGAAAGTGATTGTTTGGCACCCGTGGAGTCTGAGGAGCAAGGTATCTAGAAATGTCAAAAATAAATAGGTACCTAACTAAGACAGATAGGTACCTAATTCCACAGGTAACTCACAGCTGTGCACTCTCTTGGAAAGAAGGCTGGCTTGTCTCTCTCAGAATATGGCAGGAGAAAACTGGATTCTTTGCAATGAATTGGGCCATGGTCAAAACTTTGCTCTGTGGTATAGAAAACCCACCAGAGGAATTTTCTAAATACTGTGAAATCTCACACCAGATGACTGCTCTGTCTTCAGAATTTATGGATTTGTAGGATTTGTATAAATAGAGTGACCCTCTTTCTTCCCTTCATGCTCCCCTGGCTTTTTTTCTTTTTTTTAGTTACATGTTTTGGGTTTTTTTGCCTTGTCAGATATGTCAGAAATGCTGGAAATAGAAACAAATACATGGCTCAGTCCATATAAATTAGAAAATGAGAGAATTACACTGAAGGGACAGGAAAGCATCCCCTGTGATGTAAGAGACTAAGGTTTGTATCTCTACTGAAGAGAGAAGCTCTCATCTCAAGTTTTTAGTATTATATGTGAGGAAACATAGGTTAGACTGGCTTGGAGAGAAAATACTGCAATACTAGAAAACCCACACTGGCTCATGATGTCTGTGCTGGGTTTTGGTGTGATAGAGTTAATTTTCTCCATGGTGGCTGGCATGGTGCTGTTTTGGATTTGTGCTGGAAACAGGGCTGATAATTCAGGGATGTTTTAGTTTCTGCTGAGCAGTGTTTGCACAGTGTCAAGGCCTTTTCTGCCTCTCACACTACCTTGTCAGCAAAAAGGCTGGAGATTCACAAGGAGCTGGGAGGGGCCACAGCCCTGGACATCTGGCCCTGGCAACTTTAAGGGATTTTTCCATACCATATGGCATCATATTCAGTATATAAAGCTGGGGAAAGAAAGAAGAAGAGGGGTTGTTCAGAGTGATGGCATTTGTTTTCCCAAATCACCGTTAGTGTGAGGAGCTGTGCTTTCCTGGGGATGGCTGAACACCTGCCTGCCCCTGCCTGTCTATGGGGAGTGGTGAATGAATTCCTTGTCTGGCTTTGATTGTGTGTGAGGCTTTTGCTTTTGCAGTTAAATGGCCTTTATCTCAACCCATGAGTTTTCTCTCTTTTACTCTGCCAGCTCTGTCTCTCATCCCCTGGGAGCGAGCTGCTGAGTGGGGCTGAGTTGCTGCTGGCTGTGTTTAAACCAGGGCAATGCCTCATGCACTGGTCTAAATTGCAGTCACATGCAGTCTTGCTGGTTTTTAGTGTTTGAGAGCATTTTGGGTGCTACTTATTATTTCCAGCTTGAGTCTGCCACGTCTGTTCTCTCACACAAGTCCCTGAAGTGGCACTTCTCATGGAGCAGGTGATGACTGTGAGAAAACAAGTTTGGGAGATGCATGAAACAACATTTGTGGGCCTTGAAAGGCTTTCCTTAATTTGCTCAAACGTTTTGCCACAGATGACTTGCCAGAGAGAAATTTTTGGGCATGGGACTCACAGAAACATCTGGTCACATGCTTGTTTACAAATGGTTAACAAACAAACCCATCAAAATGTTTAAATTGGATGCACAGCTTTTTTCTTCAGGTTTATGTACCTGAAGTGAATATCCAATACTAAGATAACTCCAGTAATCCAGTAGGTGAGTGCAGACTGAGTGTTCCTGATTTGTCTCTCAGAACAGAGATCTGATTTTAAAAGACTGCTCTATAAATCAATGTACTAATAAAACTAGAAGAGTCTCCAAACTATCTTTCTGGATCCTGGATCTTGTGTGTTCATGAACTGGACTTTAACAGCCTGCAGTGCCAGTCCTGTTAAGTGTTTGATGACAAAGCAGGCAGTGCTCACTATGCAAAAGGAGTTCTCCCAGACAGATAAATTACCAGGCTAAAATGCAAGCAGGCTTATTCTGACAATGAATTTATATTATTGCCTCTAAAAATTGTGCATCTGCCCAAAGATGTGAAACATCTAATTTCTTTTTTTTTTTTTTTTTTCGGCAAATGTGCATGGGAAAAATAAGCCACATATAACTGTAGTATTGCCTTCATCTATCCTGGTTTGCTAATTTTTACACTATTTCACAAGAAATCACAGAAAGTTCTTTGGCTTCATCTCAGCAGCAGAAAAGAAAAATATTTAATCTCTCTTTAGATATTAACCTCTTTTAGGGGCTAGAAAGAAGGATAGGCTTGTGGGTGAAGCACTGGCCAGAGATTTTTTCACTTGGCTGTAGCCTTCTTGAGCTACTGTGGGCAAATTAATTTCTTCTCCCCCTGCTGGGATTTCTGTAATATTTCTGTCTTCCCTGACTAGGCTATAACTTGTTTGAGATAGAGACTGTCTGTTATAGGGTCTATACAAGATACACTAATGCCAACTTCTAGGCAGGCAACAAACCAGTTTGTTTCTGCTGCTGTTCCTTTTCTAGTTTGTTTATAACTGCTCAGGATTTAAACTTCCTTTATGTAAAACCTTTTGAACATAGAAATGTGTTATAGCCTGTTGGAAGTTTGTTCCCTTTTTAGTGAGGAGTTGCTTTACCCAACCCTGAGGAATGTAAGTATGCAATATGTGAAAAAAAAAAAAAAAAAAAGTGATTTTTTTCCCCCTTTTTTCTTTTCTATATGGTATAGCCTTTGCCTCTAGGAGAAGTTATATTTACTAGTGTAACTCTTTTCAGTTACCTGCACCAGGAGATTATTATGGAAATTAGTTATCTATTCCTTTTTTATCTTTTTTCATCTCTACTTTAGAAAGACATGTAATTTTCCAGCCTACTCATGTAATTCAGAGGAAAGGAAACAGAATTTTGCTATGACATCCTTGAACTTTTTGGTTGTAAACCTTTTGAATGTAAACTTAGAAATATAAATGATTAATGAATTGAAAATGATGGCATACAAGGAGACTTTCTGTCTCTTGAAGTGCAGTATATGGAATCTTCCTTCTTGTTTTGTGTGAAATTGATACCTTTCTGTCAGCCAAACTTTGGGGCCTCACAAACAATCTCTTAGAAGTTTGACAGTCTTAGAGAAAACCTGATTTCTTGGGAAGCACAGGAATCAGGAAGGACTTTGCTTATAATTGAAATCCCTCTCTGCCACAGAAAACTTAGCACAAAGTTTTTGTTGTGCTTTAAGGTCACAGTATCAGGCACCTACATATTATTTCTTCTTCTGCTATATTTATCCTGGTTTTCCTCCTTCCAAAAATCCAGCCAGAGCCTTATTCCAAACCATTCACATGAGAATTACTGACATGGCAATGACACAGCTACCTTTAGGATGCTATGTTTGAATCAAAGATCTTTCAAGAGAAGAGCAATACTGATGTCTGTGAATTGTTGCCCAGTTTACAACAGCTCTACATTTTCTTTCAGTCCTTCTATTAGAAGGATCTCAGCTATGCCTTTCCATATCTCACTCTATTACTGAAGCCTGCCTACACTGATTTCACTGGGAGTTTCATCAGAAACAAGAAAAATCTTTAAGAGTATCAGCAGTTGTAATTTGCTTCTACCCATTCACATTCAGAGGCCCTTCTGGGGTTTCCACAGGCTTAAGGGAAAATACTATTACTCTGCTCTGATTCAGATTTGCAGCATGAAACCTTCACTCCACTTACACACTGCACACATTGCATTTTACAGCCATTGTCTTGATTACTGAGCTGCAATTGATTTACTAGACAGCAAATTGAAAAATTATCTCTAGGCTTCTCTGTAAAATTACCTCTGATAGCAGGAGCATTAGACAGTGCCTTACCACTAACAGAAGGCTGTCAGCCTGTCACCTTCCCTGCCAGCTAGCTCTGACTGCTGAAAGAAAATTTAAGTCCAGCCTTAGAAGCTACAGCCACAGAGAGATTGCCTCCTAACAATGGCAAACTATGGGATGGCAGACTGGGAGGGAGGGAGGGAGGGAGGGAGACACATCTTACTATATTTGAGCAATTGCAGTGCTTGGTTGGCCCTTTAAATAATGGTGATTAAAGAGGTCCTGTGCAAAAGTTGGTGGGAAAGAGCAACATCCTTTTTATTTCATCATCTGTGGGTTGCACACTTATCTCCTGTAGTGCCCTGCTCCTCATGTGCCTTTCTGTCCCCCCCCATCAGGAGTAAGAGACACACCATAAAACTCAGAGAGCAGCTTTAGAGCAGAGCAGACTTGTCTTTCACACAGTGTTCAGTGAAGATGAAGGCCTCATTGTTACAGATGTTGTAGGAGCTCAAAGGACAAATACTTTTGCATGGATGTGTGATTTTTTTGTTTCCTTCTTTCAAAATGTTCATGGAAGATAGAAGGTTGAGAATAGATTTTTGACCCACAGGGATCAATGTACTCAACTGTCATGACCAAGTCTGCACACATTTATGAATAAGGATGTAGTTGAACAAACAAATTGAGACAAGGTAAAAAGAAAAAGTTAAACCAAAACAATACAAACTTCATCAAGGAATTGCCATCTGGAATTTCAGGGGGGATTTTGGTGCTGAGAAGGATGAAAGCTGAATTGGAAAGAATTAGATAATAAGTACAATAGAGAAATGATATTGAGATAGTAGATGCCCATGATAACGCCAGCAGAGCCTCAGGCTTGTGTTGAGAGCCAGAGGGTAAGGAGTATAAGATCAAGACACTGTCTTCATGCTGATGGTGCCCTTTGTGTATTTGATTTGGAAAACCAAAATATTTGCAAGGAGAAAAACTGAAGGAGCTCTTCTGTGTCAGAGGGCCAGAAAAGTTCTCTCTTCTAAGAGCTATTTTGAATTTGCTTTTGAGCAACAGGAGGAGAAAAGCAATGTTTGCTTCTTTCTTAGGGTCAATGAATACAGGCTATTTTTATACAAGGCTGTTTTTTTCCTCTAGGAGAGAGGCTGTCATTGGTCTTAGTGAAAATGTTCATTCCCTTCTGCAAAAAATGTTATGTACTACTGGGGATGCAAGTGAACACATGCATTACTCACATCTCATGGAGCTTTCTGAGGACTGTGATTTTAAGGTCTCTAAGTGGAGTCACACCTATTACAGTTTTTACAATGTGTCTTTAGCCTCACAGGTGCATGCACAGCTAGAATGTCTTTAGATCTCACCTTTGCTGTGCATGTGTGCCCACTGCTTGGTATGGCCCTTACAGCTTGTGATAAAGCCACCAGCACCCACAAAGGTGACCTTCCTCATGTAAGATGTCAGTGCTTTTGTCATTCTGCTTGGCATGACTGGGAGCTGTAGCTGTGACAGGGGAATGTCTGATTTTCTGTCCTTCCACTTCCCACCCAGACAGAGCTCAGCAGCCTGCTAGAGGGAGGCTGGCTGTAGCAATTGTCTAGTGACCCCTGGCCAATTAATGAAACTCTCCCCTGCCCAGGAAGGAGAGGCTGACAAACTCCCTTGCGTTTTCCTTGAATTCCTTCCACAATTTCTCCTTTCTTTTCTTGCCAGACACTTTGACACCGTGACTTATTTTAACACTTACAGCCACTTTCTGCTGAGAGCATAATGAGTGCAAAAGGGCACTTATGGCTTCCAAACATTGCAAGGCATAATAGTGCTGTGGGGGAGATTAACTGAAAATGAGCAGAAACAGAAAAATGCTGAAGAGCAAGCAGGACACTGCAAAGCCATCTGGAAATAACTACATAGTCTGGAATGACTTTGTCTCACCTTGAAGGTCTCACTTCCCCCTCTCCTCCCTGTGGTTTGCAAAGCTCTGCCTAGGTGTTTCAAGTTGCCGGAAGTTAGGTTTTACAAAGCATTGAGGCATTGCTAACACCATGTAAAATCATCTCCATGTAAGCTTGCTGCTGTATGGTAGAATGTTGTTAATGCTTGACAACCTTTTAAGAAATAGTCAGCTTTCTCTGGACTCCAGCTTATTGTTGTAGGTTACAGTCTGTGTTTTCCCCTTCCTGTGGGAAAAGAACATAGAAGAGAAAGTTTTATTGGCATTTATCCTTCTTTTCAGCTTAATGATCTGCTTTATGCACTCCTTTCAGACCAGAGAGAATCCCCCAAAAGCAGCATTGGCAGTTCTTATGGAAAAGTGAGTTTAACAGACTGAGGATGGTAATGGGCTCTTTATATTCTGCTCAGGTCTCCCATGTCACCAGCCACAGGGCTCCTTTTCTTGCTAGGCTAGAAAGGTGTGTATTTGACCTAGTTACTACTCAGAGTTTATTAATCTGCTCTTTCTTGTCAAGGTTCTTGATTTCTTGATGAAACATGGAACTGGAAGAGTTATTTGGCATTGAGTTGAAGGGTTGGAGCCAGGCACTCTCTAGGCAGGAAGGTGGAAGTTGCTTTGCTATTCTTCTTGATTAAGATATTGCTCCATTCCTTTATGGTTTTGGCTCTGTGTTGTTTTTCAATTCTCCATCCACATTAAGAGCTCCGCCCTCCCTCACATAGTGACAAATGTGCGGTTGAAATCCTTCAAAAAGTCCTGGAGAAATCCTTCAAAAAGCCTGGGAGAGGATTCTGTGGACAAAACAGCCAATCTCTCAATTTCATAGACAATACCCAGGGCCAGTGGGTGCCTGTCAGTGTGTCAGGGAAGATCCTGAGCCTCTCTTTGCAGGGACAAGCCTTGCACAGCCGTGGTCCTTTGGGACACTGGAGACGTGCAAGGGAAAGCGCATTTCTTCTGTTGTTTCAAACATGAGTCACACTGAATAAACACACCCTGAAATCCAGGAAACACACGGGTGTAACAATGCCTAGGTTTATTTCTTTCTAAAGGCTATCACAGAGTAAATGTGGACTAATAAAGCAGACCTGGTGACCTTAAGGACCTAAACAACATCACCAGGCAGGACTGGTTGGGTCCTTGTGAGAGTGGGGTCAGCTTTGGATTTTGCTCCTTTTTTGACATGCTAAATGCAGCTGCAGGTACTCAGAAGCTGCTTCATCAAGGCTCTTTCTCTAAGCTAAGACTTTTTACCACAAGCCTCCCAGATGGTCCTGTAACCACAGTGTTATGGATAGCATAGGATGCTCAGCAGCCCTTAATATGCTTGGGAAGTGAAACAAGATCCCTCATGCTCTGATAGCTCATCATCTGCTTGTACAATGAAGATTTTAACCTTCCCAGATTCCCAGGTTGAAGAGAAGTTAGTATCACCCCAATATTAATTGCTGATAGTTGGTGGGCTGAGGACAGAGGGTGGCAGCACAGCCCTGTCAGAGCTCACCCACACACGCTGTAGAGGCTGTGGCAGTGCTGAGTGGGCGTTAAACATTTCACACACAATTGCTTCTAATTAAATAGACATATTTTTTTGTTTTGCTTCACATCAGGGCAAAAGTAACTTCTGTTTTCTTAGTGTGTTTGGTGTGTTTTAAGCTGTATCTTATTGTTTGATTCAAGCTTATGTGGCGAAGTTTAGAGCCACGAGTTGTGGTGTATACTGTATGTGTGCAGGGAAAACCTTGCTTCAGAGATCACCCACTGATTTTTAACTTACTAAATGCTCTAACTGATGCTCTTGCTGATTGTTCTGACAACAACTAACTGGCCATTTCTTAGTGTAAAGGAGATAAACAAGAAATCGTGGTACTGAGGCTATAACCAGATCTAGCTTGGGGGCAGAGTGAAGAATCTTGCTACAAATCATAGCAATGAGGAATGAACCATGTTTGTAGAAGGAGGCATGCTTCCAAGAGCCCTAAAATGCTTCATTTTGCATTTTGTCTCATTGGAAAAACTGAGATAACAAAGTGCTTAATGTAATAATGGACCAGGTTGGAATTTGACAGTGCTGAGTGCAGGGCAAAACCAACCCCATACCCACCAGCTCCTAAGCCTCCTAAAACCTGATCTATGTACCTCACTGAAAAACTGGTACAATCTTCACTCCTCTCCCACTTTCCCAGTTAAGTACAATGCTGGGCTGTTGATATAAATATATACCACACTATAAGAATACATACATGTTGAAAACATTATTCCTGAACCCTCTTTGTTCTTTGATGAAAACAAGTAGGACTACTGAAGGATCACTCAGAGTTCTTAGTACTAATAAAAGATTTCCTGAATGAGTGTCAAAAATTATCTTTTCTTAAAAGAAGTTAGCAGAGCATTGAAAGGAAGCCTTGCCCATTTCCTTCATTAGCAGGAATAGTCTTTGTCTCACATGTTTTGAATGAGAGGTCAATTTTCAAACAGCAGACCAAAGTTTCTAGGGCACACTGGTCAAAGCTCAAACACAAAAGTTTTGTATTGTTGAAAACTGGTGGTGTATTGTTTTTAGTGCTTATATTGTGCTTATTTATATTGTTATGAATTGAAGTGGTTTAGACCTGTGTAATACATTAATGTTGTAGCTTGAAATCCCTGTAAATCTGAGATAACAAACCTAACTACCAAATGAGGGTTACTGGAACTCTATGAAAGCAAAATATAATTTATTTATGACTTGTGCTATAATAAGAGCTTCTTTGAAAATGAAGAAGCATACAGACAAGCACTGGGCCTCTTTTACAAATGCCTTTGTCCTCATTCATTTTGCTTAGCACTTCAACATTTCACTTAGGTGAGATATTATGTCTTGCTTTTACATCTGTTGGTTTACTTAATCTTGTCTTGCTAGACTCTTCTGGCTAATCAGGAAATTCATCACAATCTGTTTATTTGTGCAGATGAAATAATTTTATGTCTGCTAATTTCAGGAGAGGCTATTTCAATTCTGAATTGTCTCCAGAAGTTTTAAGTAGCTTACTGGGAAACAGGACCAATGTTTATACCTATTTTGTACTGGTCATAATTTTAGATCAGAACAATGCAAAAGAATATTCCTGAGATGAAGATATAATGTGCCTTTTTTCAGCAGACAGAACACGTGAGTTTAAAACACCAGAGGAGAACATCTTCCCTCTCAACTCTTCTTTGGATGTCAGCTTCCTAGATCTATTTAAAAAGACATTAAAAATCCTTGAAAGGACAAAGGTCAGATCTGAACAGACTAATTTATATATAAAAGAGAAAATGGTATTAGACAAGTCAAGACCTGATTGATAGAAGTCACAGCACATATTTTCATTGTAACTGTTCTTTATCTGTGAAAAGAATCTGAAATATTACTGAGAGATCATTTCTAGTTACACCTTTAAACAGCAATTTGATAATCTCATGCAGCTGTGCTAACATTATTGCCAGAACTTCATGTAGTTTTTTCGCTGACCTCACATTTCTTAATAAATGCACTCTGATCCTCACAAATCAGACAAGATGTTGAAAGAAATATTTGTAATGGCCCATCTTCTGCAAATAAAGTATTGTCCTCCCTATGAGCCTCCCATTGTTTTAGAAAAGCCTTGTCTGTCAGAAGCTGCATGCAGTTGTGTGAGGGGGTTCTCCAAAACATACAGAAATTGCAAATTGTATCTGATGATGCACATTTCATTTCCTTTCCATTTCTGCAGGGAATGGTCAAACAAATTATGAAAGGCCCTGATTTTGGGCAGGTTTGCTTTGTAGCTGTTTGGTAGCAGTAACCTTGTCCTGACTTGAAAGGTGGGATCCTCCACCCTGGGGAAATGCATTTTTGGGATGGAAAGGGATGTGAGGGACACAGCCACAGGCTGTGATGTGATGGTGGGGGCCAGGCAGGTGGGTGAATGTATCAAGCAGCTGTCTGTGTTTCTTTGCTGCAAATAAGATTAGTTCTTAGGCAGGTTCGGTTTGTGCTGGGAGCCAGAGTAGCTCCCTAGAATTTAGAGAAGTCATTTGAGCCAAGCTCAGGAAGACTCAATAATTGCGCCCTTAGGTTCTGAGGAGCAAGAAATGTTTTGAAATAATTATTCCCAGTGGAAGCTGTAATGAGGTTAGGTTAGACACGATGAATAATTCTAATTCCTTACTGTGTAATGACACAATTTAAAATAGCATTTCAGACATGGGCCTCCCAGGTAACTGGGTTAGATCAGTAATCTCCTGCTCTGATAGGAAGTCTTCTACTCGTTCCTCAGTGTTGTCTCTTTTTGTGACTGACTGAACACAGGCTTCCTGGGTTTCAGTACAGCAATCTGACTATCAGACATCTCTCTGTGACTGTACATATAGATAAGATGCTTATTTGAGGGCAAGGTAGAATACAGTTTTCAATACAAATATTTTGGTCGGGGGAGAAAAACAGCATCCTTGAAAGTGATTCAGGGGAGGAAGATCCTTTTGAGCAGCTGTATCCAAGGTTAGACAGAATAACTGCTGCACTCTACCACCTTGTCACCCTGATGGCTAAAAATTTTTTTCTTACCAGTGAAGTTTCCTTCCTCCAAGCAGTGTCTGAAGGGAAATCGATGAAATAGTATTCTCTTGCAAAAGAAAAGATGTGTATAAACTTTACAACAGAGAAAGTAACAGTTTGTCCACAGCAGGAATGAAGTCTATGCTCTTAAGTACTATAATATATGTGTAGGGTTCCCAATATGACTGAGTCTTCCTCATTCAAGCTGCTTTTATCTGTCTTCTGCCCTCACAAGCATCATTCTGCTGCTGGTCATGGACACTGAGCCCAGGCCAGGAGAGACTTCAGGTTCTGGCTTCCTCTCTCAGCTGTGCTTACTCAGGCATCAGTTCCTTACTGCTCTGCAGGGACTGGCTGGCACACAGGATTAGGAAGCCTAAAACTATGAAGAAAAGCTCAGGTGGTAATGGCTCACCCTTCTCCAAAGGAGAGCAATTAGGAAATACTGAAGGCACCTGGAGCACAGATGCAACTAGTTGTCTCAGTAAATAACACAGGCATGAGGGCCTGACCCATGTTTAAGTACTTGGGAGATCTCCAGTGTGCCTTAAATGTGAATCCAGCTTTAAGGGAAGCAGAACTCGTTTCTTTCCTTCTGGAAGAGATTGTGGAGCCATCTCTGCTAAACGTGAAGGTAGTGCAAGGATTTAAAGAGAGCTCTTTGTGTGGAGAAAGAAAATGACTTTCATATTGCCTCTCTTGCCCCAGGTATTCAGCAAGTACCTGCTGATGAGCTCCCTCCTCTCTTTCCTGCTCTTAATTTGTTTGTCAAGTTTGTTTGTGCAGACAAAATTCATCTGTGTCCTGCCCACCACAGCTCTGTAATAACAGGCAGGCCTGGCCAGCTGAGGAAATCAGAGATGAGGCCTCTCTACCTTGGAGGCAAACCCAATGCCCTGGGGATCTGCAGTTTGCTGCCCAGGTGGCACATCCCTTCCATGGCAGCCTGCAGAGTGCCACACCTCCTGCTTGGGAAGGCAGCAGGATCCTTGGCAGGCTCCCCAGAGGGCTCATCTAGGTTTGTATCTCTTTGTCCTCGCTGTACTAACCACCTGGCTCAGTCTCCTTAGCAGGGTCAGAGAGGGGAAAGGTTTCAGAGCTCCTTAGTCCTCTGTTTGCCTCGGTTTCCTCAGCTTCACAGGGGAGATAACAGCAGCACTGAGATAGCCAAATATTTGCTTGTATGAGTACATGTCTTAATTAGCAGAGTCCTCTGAAAAACTGGCTGTGGCAAGTGCTCCAACAGCAAAAAGGAATCCTTCATGCTATAAAAAGCCTGGAATTTTTTCCTCTAGCGTTTAGTCACCTCTCAGGATGGAGCCACTAATTTCTCCTCCTCCCCCTTTAACACACACAGTATGTAAATAATCCTAACAATAAGCTGTCTGGAGTATTTAATTGCTTAATTAATATGGTTTCAATATTATGAATAAATAAGATCACATTCAGATTGTGAGTACAGTAAAGTTAAGGGGATATGATCCAAGAAGGAGTTTCAAATCCCTTCGCATCTGTTCCTCTATTTTGTTGGATTAATTTTATGTTCCAAATTAAATTATTCTTATGAATTTGTTTCCTCTGATGTTCTGCCCTCCTCCCCCCATCTTTTCATCATATGTCTGCTCAACACCTTTCCTGCCCCCTCGCACAGGGAAATAAAAGCCACTTGACAGCCCAGCTGGCTGAGCAGGTCTGTGCTGTTCCTCTCCATCCCTTGTGGGGCTGCTGAAATGTGATGGGTTTGGAAGGCTCTGGACTTATTAGTCTCTGTTTTCAGATGAATGCAGGCTTTCCAACTGGTGCTCATTGTTACTTTGATCCAGGTTTTAATTAAAAACTTGGGAATTCTAAATCCATTGAACTGTAGTAGACTTACTTTTTAGTAAAAGATCCTTTTCTTCCTCTCTTACCTGCCCTTAAATAAAACTCAAAGCCAAACAACTCCCAGGGCCTTGCTTATTTCTGTTTAGCGAAGGAGAAAGGGTTGTTAAGTATTCATCTTCTTTATAGGGTTCTTACAAGAATTTTTAAAAAACTTTTGGCTACAGAAATGCTGATGTGACTCTAGTTTCCAAGTTATCAAAAAGGTTAAAAAAAAAGCCAGAAAAAGCTCACAAGACTGGGGAAACAAAACAAAAATATCTCATAAGAGATGCTTATTTGGTAATTAAGATTTCATTTTATCTTGTTAAGTTTTAAACTGTCAATGGAGGGAGTCTCCTCAGGCAAGGGGAAGGACCTGGCACATTTTGAGCATTCTCACAAGGGAAAAATAACTTGTTTGCAGCTATAGATGCTAAGGAGCTATTTGTTCTCTTTGGCCTAAAGAAGAGTCTTTGCTCAAAGTTATTCTTTACAGACCTGACCTTGCACAACACAACCTGCTATGTTCCCTTGCTGCTGCCTCCAAAATGCTGCAGCTCCTGCTGGGGTGCAGCTGCTTCCTCACTCCTCCCTGATGTCCTTCTTGCTGAGAGCAGCCAGCAGTGCTGCCATGAGTTGCTGATGTCTAACTGTGTGGTTCCTATTTTCCCTAAAATGAAAAGTGAACCAGCACCACATCTGATGGGATCAAAAGCTGTCACAAATCCCTTCTCCTTTTTCTAATGATGTATTTTTAGGGTGTGCAATGGTTAGTAGAGCTGGAGTACTTTATCTCTGGGTAAAAAATTGCCTGAAATCAACCTGAGGGGTTAGAAAGCCCTTGAGAGGTACAAACCAACATGGCCAGACTAAATCACCATTTAGGAATGGATTATGGTTAGAAATCAAATGTTTTTCTAGGAGTGTTGTCAGGCCATGACCATTTCCCTGCTCATTGCCCTGTCTCACTGTGCCTAGTGGGAGATGAAGACTGGTGTCTCCAGGTACCCCTTTGAGTATATCTTTGCACCAAGTTATTTATAGTTATTCTTGCACTCCTGTGTTGCAGACTCCTGATTGCACCCAACTGCTTGTGGAGCAATCTGAGTGGTGTGTGCCTTTTGCTCCTTCCCTCACAGGGAATGAAGAGGAAAGGATGCAGGAGGTGTCCTAAGTCAGCTCCCACATGTGGAGAGATGTGTGCTGTGCTTGTTGCTTCATGATGCTCTCTCTTTGAGTCTGACTCCTGAAACCTTCTCCTATTTAAGGCATGTTAGCCATAGTCTGTCCACTTCTAATTTTTAGAAAAATTTTGTTTGCTTTTACTACTTGCACTTGTCTCTTCTCTGGCAGTAAAAACCCAGCAACTTTAATGCAAAGTAAATCATACCTGATTTATGCTTGTATAAACAGCGTGTATCTCTTCACATACAGGTAAACAGAATTATAAAGACATGTGTGAATAAAATTTTGAGGAATGAGAGAGTTCACTAGTAACTCATTTACCGTGACAGGAGATGAATAGAGGTAATTTAGTCTCATAAAAGTAAAATTGGCTCATGTCTTACATGGGGTTGGGAAAAAGATTATCGTTTAGCAGCTGGAAAGCTGAGTGGAGTTGAGAATTGGCAGCTGTGCTGAGGGGGTTTGACTGCCTGGCTCTGGAACCTCGGGTGGCTCATTTAGTGTGCCTGGTGTACGTGCTGCCTCCTGTAAATACAGATCTACTTCTTGGCTAGTTTGTAGAGGGATTTGTTCTCCCCAAGTGAGGCATCAGAAAATGGGACTCTGGTGTGGTGCTGCTCTATTGCCATGTTTGAATAAGAGCATTTCCTCCTCTCCTTCTCCTGTGGCTGATATATTTGCTCCATAAGTGTATTTCAGTCTCCACATCTTTCCTGGGGACAGAGTGGAAAGTAATCCTGAAAGAAAAGCAAATATCATTTGGTTTTAAAGTTATATAGTAATAAGATAAAAAGATTAGGGCCTGTGGGAGTAGGCATTATGAGACTTAGATGAAGTACATCATCTTCTAAGGTACCTACCTTGTTGGACAAACAAGCTGGACTGAAGGCACAAATGAAATGTGCCTGGGAACTTCCTTCTAGAATGGTTACTAGTGAAAATGTTGTGAAAATCCCCGAGTTAAAGGATGGCCAGGGCTGCCCTGTGGTGTGGGCTGAACAGCAGCTCCCTCTCAAGGTTTAGAGATGGTCTGAAATGAGAGACTTGGGCAAGGATGAGGTGGATGTAAAAAGGAAAAGAAAAGTCATGAAAAGAGCTAAAGATGGTGCACTGATACCTTTGGAGAAACTTGGAACCTTATTCTGCTGCTGTGGAGAAGGACAGCAGTGGTGGTGTGTGTTTTATTTTTGAAGGTGGAGCAATGGAGGAGTGCTGGATTGGCTCTGAGATGGCCTCTGGCTTTCAAGGGTTCAAGAAGGTTTATAAATATCTATGGGACTAGCAAAAATGCATTGGTTCTGCAGTGTGGGTAATGTTTGTTTATCGGTGTGAAATGGGTTAAACCCCACAAAATATCTACTTTTGCCTTACCTAGTCACTTTCAGCATTTTTAGGCTCTTAAGAAAGCTAAGCAAGGAGATTGGCTCGTTTCTACTGGTGTTTTGTTTCCTAAGAAGTGTTTGCATCAGTGTGTTTGAAGCTGGGCTGTTATAACATGAAATGGAGTTGCTAAATCATTCATTATCAGTAATTAATATAATGATTATGCTTCTCTTTTCATTTTTGTGGGCTTTCTGGTTCCTCTGAGTGGTGATGATGTGCAGGCTGCCCTTTCTTAATGAATTATTTACACATTATGGCTGGTAACTGGAGACAGAAAGATACTTTGTGCCTCTTTATAGCATTCCCCTAAATGACTGGAAGATGCTGCTACCACACATGCTACTTCTGGGCTTTTAATCAGCTCCTCATGCTGCAGATCTGCAAATACTGTTGTTTACAACAATTTGGGGCTCTTGGCTAAACACTGTGAACAGCTTCAGCCTGGGACTTGCTGAAGTCCCCAGTGATCGCTGGAGCTTGAGTGCTAATCCTTGTGCTTTGCAGCCTGGGCTGGGATTTGCCACCAGGATTTAAAAAAAGCCGATTCAAATTTAGGAAGCTGTACAAATGCTTGAGGTCTGGGTAGGCAGGGAAGAGCTGTGTGAGTTCAGGGAAATCTCCATCTCTCCTAACCTTTAAAGGTCTGTGTGCATCTCTTGGTGATTTACTCGAAGAATGCCTCTAGATTCCTACCTTCCAGAGAATGGACAAATCCAGTGAGGGGTTCAAGAGAATGTGAAGTGTAGAAGCTAAGGCCAGGGCATTAATGAGCTGGGAAAGGAAAGCTGTGCACAAATAATTGCAACTTTTCCTGCTGTCGTGGTTTAACCCCAGGCAGCTGCTCCCTTGTTCCCCCCCAGCAGGACTGGGGAGAGAACTGGAAGAGTGAAAGCCAGAAAACTCGTGGGTTGAGATAAAGACACTTTAATAGGGAAAGCAGAAGCTGTGCACACAAGCAAAGCAAAACAAGGAATTAATTCACTGCTTCCCACGGGCAGTCAGGTGTTCAGCCATGCAGCAGCCTCCTGTGCCATGGGGAAGCACAGAGATGCATAGACACACCATGATGAGGGAGGGGAATCTTGGAGTTGTGAGAGGACAGGGGGACATCTTGCGGTGCAGGGTAATATTTGGGGAATGATTTTTTTATCTCTGGTTGTACTAAATGTTTTCAATGACTGATTTCAATGTGTGGTTTTCAAAGTTGGTGCCCCTGCACAACAGGCACACTACAGCTTCCCCCTGTACCATGTCTGCTCTGTGAGCCCTAATCCTTGAAAGAAGTGCCATTTTTCAATTCTTGGCCTGCCTGAGGATGATGCTTTTGAAGTGTTCAGTTTGTGATTCATACCCATTATCTCTGATTCCTCCTCCTCTTCCAGTCTGAAGCACCTTACTGTTCTCATGGACCATCTTACCCCATGTAGCAGTTCCTGTTCCTAAGTTGTGTCATTGTCTCTTTACCATCGTCCTTTCAACCCAATGCTTTCAGTGACCCATTTTGCCTTACTCTTTTCACTGCTGATCTCCCTATGCCCTTTTCATGTTTGAATAATTGCCCAGTGACTTAGATTTACCTGATCTCCTATTGTAAAAATATCCAGGAAGAGAATGTGTCTACATAACTTGCTTTACCTTTATGGCACTACAGAGTATAAATGGTTGTTATTAATAATGCATCTCAAATTGGCCTCTTATTCGACAAGTGTACTTCTATTTTAACATATAATATTTATGTCATGCTTGTAAGTAGTTGTCAGCATATTTCATAGAATTAATGGAGTCCCACAAAATGGGAACTTGCTACTGTGTCTGGCTGTAAAATTTTTGCTGAGAAATGGAAAGAAGCTGCAGGATTTTGTATGCAAATTATGAAAGCCAGAGATTTGGCTTTGTGTGTATTTGGCAGTCAGTGTTGGAAACAGCAAGTGATATATATGTGATATATTAAAACATTTTAGAATGATAAAGAAAGCTTCAAATTTTGTTGAAGCTATTCATGCTAAGACATGCACACTTTAATTAAAGAAGCCAAGCACCAGCTGAATCAAAGTCACTGATTTGTTTTCACTGGGAAAAACAGCTCTGAATGATAAGAAGATGGAGAGTTTGCTTAGTGAGAATAAATTCAGACATGGTATTTATTGTCTAAACCATATCTGAGAAACAGCTAATTTGTAGGATATTAAAAAATAAAAGAAGGAAAAGAGAAGTATAGCATGTCTGCTGCCTTTTCCTCAAGCATTCCTTAACCTGTATCTACTTCATAAGTCTCTGAGTGAAAAACTGACTTTGGTAAAATGAACAGTTTTGCACTGACTTAAATGGAGCTGGCTTTCTTGCTGTAGAAGTTATTTTTAGAAAGAAAAATGTTCATTGATGCAAGAAATTTTTCCCTGTTAGCCCATTTTGGTGATACCATGGATATAAAGATGGAAGATTGCCCAAGCAAGTTGCAAGTGTGACCAGCCAATTAATGCTCTGTTGGAAACTGTTCATGTACTTCAGTGTGACACCATTGCCTCCTCAGTTTTTGCTTTGGAACTATTACAGTCTAACAAATCCTATGGCAGGAGTGGAGAGTTGTAAGGTTTGCTTAGACCTGTAAATGTATCTTAGTATAAAACACAATTAGAGTCTGCATGTTCTCTCACTTTTTTAGTGAGAAATGTTCAGGTTTGGGATTAAAGTAAGATGTGGACTATAGTATTTTTCCTGGACAAGAATGTTACAGTACATTAAAACCACACTGCCACACTGGTTTTTTTTTTCCTTTAACTTGAGGTGCTTAAGACTAATAATAGCTCTGTGCTACTTTGATGTGAAAGCAACACACAGTTGGAATGAAGGGATAAAATATTAATAATGAGAGCGGTCCTGTAAAGTCAGTATGGGAATGGTAAAAGGCAAACAGCCTTCCACAACTTGGCCACAAAATGTGCACAGAGTTTGGAGAGCATGTGAAAGTTTCAGAAGAGGCTTCCAGTGGGAGGGTTTAACATGAAGAGTTTACAGAAGGAGCATGAGCTGGTGCAGACACCTGAGCCATGAGGGTCAAAGTGCTGGCTTTTGAATAATGCTGAATGCTAACAGCCTGCTGGGCTCTAGCTGGGTTCTGCAGGTGTGGGACTTGTTCCATCCACCACTCTGTGTTTATGGATGCATGAACCCAGGAGAGAGCAAACCCCTGTGGTTTGTCTCTTCTTGCAGTATTCAGAGCGGAACTTTGAGTCTCAGTGACCATTTCCTGGCTTTGGCAGTTTGCTTTTTGATGTGTAATCTCTCCTCCTGCGTTTGAGATCAACCAGGACAGACTAATCCCAAGATTAAGGCGGATCAGATGAAGGGCTGTTTCCATAGCAGATGCTGCCATGTGAGCACCGAGTTCCTCTTGTGACAGAGCAGGGCCATAGGGCAATGCAGATGGGGCAAATCCTGTTTGTCTTGACTAATTGCCAACTCAGCCCTAGCTCCATCTTCCCCTGCAGGAAACAAACCACACCAAGCATCCAATTAAGGAGACTGAATTGGTTGAAATTCTAACCCAGGCTTGCATTTACATCTCTTCTGAATCAGAGTCTCCAGGAAGGTTTACATCAGTTCATGTTTGCCTTGCTGAGCAGCAGTTTGTCTAGTCCTGGAGCCAGTTGCAGGAGGGCACTGTCTGCTGACTGCCCCAAGGACTGCTCTGTGCAGCTGCACAACCCCAACTGCTGACAAAATCTCGGAGCTACCCTCAAAAATGAATTATTCAGGTCTAATGAGTAAGTCCTTCAACAGAAATTGATACTACTGAGACTGTTCTGTAAAACCACAGCAGTTTATTTCAGCATCACCTTGGGAGGAGGCTTTCTACTAAACAGAGAAAACAAGGTTATCCAGGAGGTGTAGCTGTTATTTCAATATTTAGATTGGAAATCTTAGTGTCCTTCTGAAACAAAATACAGTTACAGTTCCTATGACAACTGTTTCCCTCTCCTCTGGAGCATGGGCTAAGGACAGGATTTCATTACATGGTCATGTAACACTGGGCACTGTGACAGCCTTGTCATCTCCACTGTGCTGTTTGCTCCTAAATGGCATTTAGCTTTGCCCACTTGTATTGTGCAGAGCATGAATTGCAGTGACTGACCTTCACTGTGCTCACTGCCTGCCACCTCCCACTTCCCAGCTTCCCTCTGTTCATTAGCAGGCTCACTTTCTACCAAAATACATTTGGGATGCTGAGTTTTGTTGACAAAAATTCCTAGAAACTCATTTCAGTGATAGAAAGCCTATACAGTGACATTAATTAAGAACAGCATCTCAACAAGTACACAGAGTACTGACAAAAATTTTTGAGTACAGCAACTAAATCAGAATATCCAGCAGATTCCTGTAGTTACTTCTGCAACACAGGTAAGAAAAACTATAACCAGTTGAACAGATATATTAAAAGACTTTATTCACAATAGAGAAATTTTTACAAATATAAGTTCTTAAAAATTAAGCATCTTGATCTATTATGTATTCCATAATTTCAGTTTATATAAAGATGAAAAGACTAAATGAAATATGTACAAATAAAAACCAATTTAAATACATGATAGGAATGGATATGGATGAAGTCACCATAGAAACAGTGAGCCATTGGGCATTGCAAAAATCTGTGTATAACCAACACATATGCAATACTTATCTCACAAACAAAAAATTTTTTTTTTCCCTATGAAACAATGTTGGTGCCATTTAAAGTGATCTACCTCTTGGGACTCAACATATGCAGATTTAAATGCATTATTATGCTACAAAGAAATGGAAGAAGTGTGGACAGTGTGTTTATGCAAAGATAATGTGTCCCTGTCTTCTCCCCCCACCCACCCAAATAAGCAATTTATTTTGCTCTTATGAATGACTGGGAACACAAAGTCACCATCACCAGCCACTTCCATGAAGTTAGTTAGGTGAATGGGAATTAAAATGCATGTTATCTTACTGATCTAATAGGCAGTGGTAAATATGTACTGTTTCAAATGACTGCTCTAACTTTGGTGTTCTGGGGTTATCTAAAAAAAAAAAAAGAAAAATTGATATATTCTCAGTTTATGAAAAGGTTTTTCTTACAGTTGGCAGATCTACACGTTGTACAATCTTCTCGTCTACTTACATTAGTTTACAAAAAGTACAGTATAGTGCAGTTTGTACATACAACCTGAATACCAATACCAGTCACCTCAAATTTGTGCTCTTTCAAATCACCCTAACTCCCACACTAAGGAAAGTTCATCTGAAATGTCTGCATTACAAGGAAACAGCCACAATGCTTATATTTAAGTACATAAGACCCGATGCAGACAGACCTGTGTGTTTGGAGCCTGCTTTTTGAAACACACAGAAGAGCTGTCTACTCCTGTTCTCTAAGAGCTCTTCTCTACTCCTCCCTTCAGCTCACCAAGTACCAACAAGATCACTACACACAGCTGAGGGGAGCAAACCTTGGTTAAGGAAACCACACAGAAAGTGCCTTAGAAACCACACTTCTCAAAGACTGTTTCTGTCTCAGCTTTGGGAGTTATTTAACTGAGATGCAGTCTAAAGCAGCACATGCAGGTGGGAGGCAGCAGCAGCAGGTGACCCACTAAATATAACTAAGAAAAAAGTCATTATTTTTACATGTTAAAAAGAGAAGAAATATTTTGGTTTTATTCCAAAGCTATGGTGGTTCAGGGGATGGAAAAAAATCTCCCTTATAAATACTATTTATAAAGAAATACAATGGTACAAATTATGGACAATCAAAACCAGCAGAGTTTCTCCTTTCCAACAGAAGAGAGAGCAAAGACCTCATCCTTGCTTGGTTGGTTTCAGAAACCTGCTGTGCCATGAGGGAATCCATGTTTTAGAGAAGAAAATAATAATTAAAACACCAGTAAAGCAGAAAGTTTTGAGCTGCTGTGCCGGCTCCATGTGAGCAGGCTGTACCTGCAGATCCATTTCTATCCTCTCTCCCAGTGCTGGGTGGCCCAGGCTCACCAAGGTGCCCCAGTAAGTCCCATGCAGAAATGCTCAGCTCTGCCAAGCCTGTGCTGGAGCAGCAGCAGATCCTTGCCTTGCCCCCTACTCCAACATCTTTGGCAGCTCACGTGGCACGTGCCACCTCCTCTGTCAGCAGGGCAGGCAGACAGGCAGGGTGTTTTTACAGACTCCAGGGTAAACTCTATGGGTCAGCTTCCAGCTGCTATATATAAAAGTGTAATTAGATATTTTGGCTTCTGTCTAAGAAAACCTCCTCTGCAGGCCTCTGTCAGCATAGAAAAAATGTACTCTAAAGCGTAAACAAATGTGTTCCCTCAGCTGTGATTAGCAATGCTGGCCATGTGAGCTGTCTGACTAAATACCATTCAAGAAGGTTACTGTTCACAACCAGATTTGTTTCACTGCAGTCCAATCAGCAAATAATGTTCTTTCTCAGAATGGGAAGCCAGGTGTTTCCTACCTGAAATGTATGGAAGTCATCCCACCACTAAATGAAAACACAGGTAGACTTAAAAATCATGTAAACCACTTCAAACCAAGTAGAAACAGGAATTATTCACGCCTCATTTCTTTTCCCTTTGGTGATGCCACAGAGCAAAACATTTTTGGCAAAGCTGTTACCTTTCTTTAGGAAGCCAGGCCTCTACTCTAGGGAATACTTTTTAAGCACATTGCATTTCTGTTACTTAAGACCAGACAGTGTTGTCAGAAAGTTTTAGTTGAAAGCAGGATAACTTCCTCTCTGAATTATCTTCTTTTGAGGAGGCAGGTTTTCTTCAAGGCATCCGTATGTCTTCCTACAGTCATATAGATACATTAAATTCCTTTGTGACAATTAACCATCAAGTCTGGTGTCAAGTCTGAACCTACCTAAATCTTTGCAAAAGTAACAGAAAAACAAACAAATTGTATCTGATATAATTCTCAGCTTCCAGGAAAATGTTCATTGTGTGTTTTTTTGCCAACCAACCAAATGAAAGCTACTGGACTAAATATATAAAGAAGGTTAATAGTCCCTTTCTTAATATGAAATGACTACTTTATTTTACTCCATAGTAGCTTGACTAAAGACATAAGAATTACACCGCTTAGAAAAGGGAGGAAACAATTTATTCTATCACAATATTCTAATCAAACCCTGAAAAACTATGGTCTGCTAACTAATGTGCTAAATCCATAGAAACTAGTTTAATCTAACTTCAACTTATACTGCAGTTTCAGAGCTGTGTCTGCATGAGATGAAGATACCCCAATGTAGACTTCACTGACAATGAAATACATCAGATACTTTACCAAGTAATGATAGACCCGCTTAAGAAGAGGCTGTCACAGTCACAAGATTTGTCCTGGATGACACACAAAACAAATTAACATAGAACAAAAAAAAAAAAAAAA
>VZRX01013576.1:94791-162405 GCA_013398075.1 Notiomystis cincta | reverse complement strand
TTTTTTTTTTTTTTTTGGAAGTAATGACTGAAAAACAAATGAAGTATTACTGCATCTGACAGACATAGCAGCAATGATGCATTTTTGAACTATATTAACTAGATCAGAGTTGATTCTTGTAGTATAAAAATGGATTTTGTGATACCAATTAGTCCTTGCAAGTTTCTTCCCCTCTTTTGGCTCAAGATTAAAGTTCAGGCTGAAAAAAAAAGACTTCCAAGAGTTTTAAAATTATTCTAACAAACTAGTGTTAAGAAACTAACAAATTGATGTTGATTAATATCAAGAATGTCACAAAATAAAAATATATTTCCAATTTAAGTTTTCATGTTTAGTAAAGCAAATCATCTCGGTTTTATAAATGGGGCCTATTAAGAACTAGTACATATGTCTATTAAAAGTTATTTTATTATGTAACCATCATATTTAAAGCTATTTTTATGAGGTAGTTATTAGATATATTGCAGACTCTCAGGTTGCCTTGTCATACTTTGTACAACCCTGGGTCCCTGGGTGCTAGATAATACCTATACCAATGTGTATGTCTTTATTAACAGCATGCTAGGTCACTAAGCATTTTTACCTAGACATGACATCTGGAGTTTACCAGCAGGATGGGAAGGAAGGGTTACATTCCCACAGGGAAAAGCTATTTGCTATCTGCAGTGCTTTGGGTGCAGTTCTGGCAGGGAAATCAAGTGAGTAAAACAAGTTAACATAAAAGGAGAATATGTAGTGGGGTGGCAAAGAACCACCCAAGTGAAAAGCTCTGTCTGGTACAATTGATTCTGAATTTCATACTTAAAATCAATTTATTTTTATTTTGATATAATTTTGTACTCACTTCAAGGGACACATTTATCTGAATTGCAGGTGTATTGCAACTTGCTCCCCAACTACAGATAATTCCTTCCTGCACTGTCTGCAGATCAAGTGGAGGGATGTAGCACCTCTCCTGGCTGACAGAATTGGAGAGAAGGCTTCAGGGTGACCTAATGGCAGCCCTCCAGTACCCAAAGGGAGCCTACAGGAAAGATGGAGAGGGGCTTTTTACAAGGGCGTGTTGTGACCAGACAAGGGGGAATGGCTTCAAACTGCAAGAGGGCAGGTTTAGATTAGATATTAGAAAGAAGTTCTTTCCTGTGAGGGTGGTGAGGCACTGGAACTCATTGCCCAGAGAAGCTGTGGATGCCCCATCCCTGGAAATGTTCAGGGTCACACTGGATGGAGCTCTGAGCAAGTGAAAGGTTTCCCTGTCCATGGCAGGGGGTTGGAATGAAGATGGTCTTTAAGATCCCTTCCAACCCAAGTCATTCTGTAAGTCTGTGATATTTATCACTATATACGTTATTATTTCTTACTGTAATTAATATTCTCAATATAAACCAATATACAGTATCTGAAAACAATGAAAAAAGCTAGAAGAATGTGGTCTTTGATTAGCTGAAAATACATTATTGATGGATAATTGTTTGGAGCTGGTACAGTTTTTCTTTTAAGTAAATGGAAATTTCATTTCATTCCAGAATGTATTTCTGCAATTCAAATAGTAATTTATTTCTTTCCATCAAGGTAGGGCAGAGAGACAGTGTACCAGAAAAGGCTGGAAGAGAAAAAGTGGCTACAAATATATATTATCAAAGGGAGCAAGAGCAGATGCTACCTGGGGGTGGGGAAAAAAAAATGAAACAAAAAAATTGAGACAACCTGATTTGAGGTTGTAGTGGACAAAAAAGGAGAAGGAAACTGAAAGTTTATATTAAATAGAGTATTTAAAGAAATAAATTTACTACAGGTAAAGCTGGTATGGCATACAGTATGTCATGTACCCATAAGCTCTTAGAGCCAGAGTAACTTTTTACGGCTGCTACAGTCCCTGGCAATTTTTCCTTTTAAGCTTTTACCTAAGGCTCTGCTTACAGACCTCACTGCAGTAAAGCCTTCAGCCAAATTACTTTTTTCTCCATCTTGTGGGAAATTATTCCTTCGATGCAACAACTGTATAAATGCTTGAGCACTCAATTAGAAACACTAACAGTTCCTTTTACAGTTTGAATTGTGACTCAAGTGCTCCTTGTGTTACTAGTGGCATCTTTCTCAAGAGTTTGCATGTTAAAACTATGCCCTTGCCTATCCACCACAGTGGATGAGACATTAGGAATTGTTTCAACTACAGACTGCAAATTGCACATTTGTGTAATCTCTGTTATTACACCACAAAAGAGCAACTCCTCAGTTTTTCCCAACTTGATTTCCTCCCCATGCTGCCCTCATTGTTAAGGCAATATGTTTTGTGTTCTCTGCTTATCAGTCTGCTCCTTAACCTGTGGATTATACTGCCAGTTCTTACCCTTGCAAAATTAAGCAGAACTGGACCCTCCTAATAAATAAATATTCTTCTTCATTCAGTTATTCACTTCTTAAATTCACACATCTTAAATGACGTCTTCACCACCCCCTTCAGTCCATCCCTGATTTGATTTTGTGGTTGCAAAGTCCTTCATTTACCCTTTGAGTCGTTTAAAACATTGTATTGTTTATAGGGAAACTCAGAAGACCCAGAACTGATCATCTCATGTGAGTTAAAAACTAATCAATAAGCTTATTTTTACAGGTCTTCTCTTGGTAGATTACACTGACAGGTAACAAAAACATTAACTGAGATGTTTGCAGAGCACAGGTAGAGGCGTCTCAGGAAAAATGATCTGCTCCTCAAGGCTGTTCAAATTCTAAATAAACATGTGCCACAGAAGCTGAGGAGCTCCTCTGCTGAAGGAGCTAACAAATTATAAACCTCAAATTGCAATGTGATCTCACAGTTCTGCTACCTCTAGCTCTTAGGCATTTTACCTCTCCTTTTACAGTATCTTCTTAATTATGATTAATGCATTTCAATGATTACTGCTGTTTTAACAAAATCTAGGTGGTTTCATTTCCTGCCTCAAGATGTCACTGCAGCTGGAGATAAAACTGCCCTGCAAGATAGTTCCATATTTCCATACCTTAATAAATTTGAAACTTCAAAAATATTATTCTACTTCTAAATTTCAAGCGTTTATAATGTCTGTTTTGGGGATAATTACAACTCTGCAGGCATCTTCATAACAAAGCACCATAAATTATCACAATTCAAACTTTTAATATATTTTTCTTCCCTTAGGAATTTTCATAAACAGTATTTTGATGATTTGAAGCAACAGTGAGGATGAAAGAGAATTCTACCATGTGGTATTTCCAATAATTCACAGGTGTATAATGTCAATTGCTTATTTATTTATTTTAATATTTACAGCTTGTACTAGTACATTTTATTGCTTTGAAACAGCACATAGCAGCAGGTCAAGATTTTCATGGGTTTACATTCTGTGAGTTTCTAAGTAAATTGTCTGTTTTCTTGTCACTTTGTTACTTGTTTTACATTTTCTCTGTTGGGTTGATCTAATGCAATAGATACTTTTCTTTCTCAACTTTTGTAATTAATCAAATTTATCCTTTATTGAAAATTCCAATAAGTTTATCACATAAAGTTTATTGCTGGAAGAGGAAGTTCAAGCCCTTGTTATAAATAATTTAAATACTTCTGACAAAGAAAAGTGGCATCCTGAGGTCTTTACTGCTTACTAAACTGAGCATTAAAAATCAAAACTGAAATCTGAACACAGAAGAACTTACATTTGTTTAAACACAGCATATAAGAAACATTTTGAAAGCACTAAAACACTTACTACTGCTTTGGGACTTAAGACATATTATGTAGACAAGCTTACATGTGAGTGAAATATGAGTGCTTATAATAGAAGTACCTAAATTTTTAAAATATAATCATTGGCAAACATTTAACTACTGTGATACTTATTCATCTGACCGCTGAAAAGATGATTCAGTTCTAGGGGTAAGCTGACAATTTACTTGTGTCTGAAAATTACTATTTTTTTTCCTCTATGCAGATCTATTAGTGTCTCCCAGAGCACTGAACATACTAAATGCTGTGTATTACCAGAAGGACAAATTTATTCTTATTTTTAAAACAGTATTAATGGTCTGGCATGAATCAAGTCAAGTCACTCTCAAAATGTTACATTGTGCATGCCCTGAATATTCTAGGATAAGTGATCCTGACAAGTATTTTTTGCTATCAGAAAAGGTAGGGAAAATAGCGTGACTAGTAAGGACACAGCTGCTCTGACAAGAGCAAAGCCATGAGCAAAAACCATACAATTTCTCTCTAGACTTTTTCAGTTAAAATCCTCCTTAAAGAATTCTAACAACATTATAGCTTGCTGCTTCTCCTGACAGCCCATAAAAAAGCAAAAATTTGACTAAAGACTTTCTCTAGTCCGAAACTTACGACACTGTGCGGTTATCAGTACATTATTAACAATTTAAAAATCTGCAGAAGCCTGTCTTTATCCTTGATGGTTTCTGTAAGCACTTGTAGAGTCCCAAAGCTGTTGCCAAGAGGGGAAATACAGTGAAGAGAATAACAAGGAGCAGTGAGTGCTCTGGACGTTCGCATCTGCTCAGTGTAATGAATCCTGTGTTCCTACAGAATGCAGCTGTACTGTCACTGCATGCAGAACACCACTGCAGCTGGCTGATAAATATTTTAAACAAGACAGCTGACAAAACTGCCTGGTTATTGATTTTAACACCTTTAAGTTACATTCAGTTAAGTTGCCTCCTGCCTCCTACAGTAAAAAAACCCAAAACCAAACCAAAACAAAGTATGCAGTGGGAATGCTGGGTACCAACTGTTTCTTTCTGAGATGGGCTGCTATTGTAGCATCCTGCCTGCCCTGTTTATATATTTTCTTCAATGCCAAGAAGTGCTCAAGTACTGAATGTTCAAATCATTAATCACTTTTAGCTTTACCAAGTATGACAAACCATTATATTTGAGTTACTGCAGTTCTCTCATTGTCCACATCAGTTATGCAGTTTTTAAGACCACTAAGATCATGAAGCAAACCCCTTCAAGCAGCTTAATGGAGACTGCAGTCAGTATAAACCAGCCTCCAGACTGTCACCTCAGTTAAACAGATCCTCATGAAACTCCAGAGGTGAAAAAGGCCTATCTGCCAGTATCATTTTCAGTTTGCTAACAACACTTTGTTTTCCCTCTCCTTTCAATGAGAAAGGAGTCTCCATGGATCTATTTACCTGAAAAGCTGAAATCAACAGCTCTGAAAAATATTCACAACTTAATGTTGACAGTTAAATATGCCCCAAATCCCCCAATCAAAACAGATGCTTCTTTTGGCAGTCTGCAAACTGAGTATATATCAAAGCTACTCTCCAAAGTTAGCAATGTGCAAAAAAAAAAAAAAAAATTTAACCTCCCCAAAAAAGTAATTCTGTATTTTTTCTGTCTGAATACTCAAAACCTTGAGGCCAAAATTTACATTTTCCTCTTTTGATACCCACAGAAGTTTACTGCATTTACGGCATTGTTTAATTGTGCAATCCAGCCTAGGAGCAATTTCTGAAATGCTGTTGAAATCTGGCAGAGTGGCCATGGCACTGCTTCACATGTTCTTCTTTTTGGCCATTTCCATTGTTTCCACTTCCATGTGCTATGTTCTGCAGAAATCACTTGCTTTTTTGTTAGGATCTTCTCAGCAATTGTCACCCAGTAAGAAAGAATAACCAATCTAAATGTCTAAAAGTCAACTGGCTACCCTGACTCAAGGTAAAACTGCAGACAGCAGCTGCTTTGCCTCAGTGAAACCACAGGGCCACCAAGGGCTGCACTGAACTGAGCTGCTTGAGAAGTGCTGGTGAGGGATTTCCCCTTTTCCTGTGAAGTTCTGGGATCAGTTACCATTCTCTTTACAGCCTCTAGATATGCCACTTCTCTAGAAATACACTGAGAAGGGGATGAAGAGTCAGACAGAGCTGTAAGATGCAGAAAGATTGCAGAAATGGCCATAAATAAATGTAATGTGAAAACCTGGGAAAGATACCTGACCATCAGACATCAAGTTTGAGACAACCTATTTAGAGGAATAGGAGGAAAATTGCCCTTCAGCTTAGAAAATGAGGGCTGACACATTTAAGAGGGGAAGATTTGATACAGTTGCTTGTGACACTGCTGTTGCTAGACTAGATAAAAGTGAACCCACAAGGTCCATTTTTGCTCTAAACTGTCATATTCTCTTCTAAACCTACTCATTTGTGTCTCAGAGATCAGCTTGTTAACTGAGAAGAGTGAGATGATTCTTGTCCTGGATACTTGCAAAGACTGATGGATTATTCTATTGCCAGTTATACCCTCAAAATATAGCTAAAAGCTGAATACACATTTGTTCTGTAACTAAATGTTACATGCTATCCATTGAAACCAGTTTAGAAAGATCTCTTATTTCATGTATTATGTGAAGTGGGACACTATTTGTATTACTTTTCAAAAGAGAAAAAATAACTTACATTAAAAATACATTCACTTGTCTTTTTGTGTGACTTCTACAGTTTATGAATCCCTCTGATGGCCTTATACATTCATACTATGCTCTGGTATTCAAAACAAGACTATCTCAGTCCCTTTTCCCATTAGAAATAAACTCTTTAAATGGCTTCAGACATATATGCATTTTTGTGGCAAGCAGAAGCCGTTTTTAAATCTAGTCTGACATCTTAGTTATTGCTTTTAACTTAAGCCATTATATAATCTATAGGTGATACAAAAATTCTAATGGAAAGCATTCCTTTTTTTTTAATATGATTTACAGAACAATGTGAAAAATAACCCCTAAGCTCTACATAAATAGATTTCAGCTTTTCATAGTGAGCTATATAACTCACCATATATTTTCATTTGTGGTTTCTGGATAGCAGAAGATATTGAATTAGGCATCAAACCTTCACATCACTCTTTCAGAAGCTGGTGGGTATGTGCTGGACTGAATGGCCAGGAATAATCATGCTGTTCCCTTTGGCATAGTCTTAAAAAGATTCTGAGAGCGCTGGGGGAAATTTCTCTAAGAAAATACCAAGTAGACTCAGAATGCCCAAACTGCAGCCTTAGTCATAAAGAAAGACTGCAGCTTGTGCAGACACTTAAATCAGCTTTAATTTAGATAAGTAACGGATCAATATCAACGAAGCCAGGATCAGGATGATTTCAAATCAGGATAGTTACTCCAGTGAAGAACCTGGCATCTCAGTGGGGCCCAAGCATCCTGCACTTTCTGTGAGGCTGAAACTCTGCTGCTGCTTTCTGAACAAGGTACCTCTCAACATCAAGCTGCAATTCCTAATGCTGCATGTACACTTCATTTCCAGCTTTGGTACATATGTGCCTCACTACAGAAAACAGACAACAGGAATGCCATCATTCAGCCAGCAGCATAAGGAAATGTGGTTTTAGTCAGGTCCTCTCAAACACTAACACTCTGGTCTGACATGATGCTCAGACTGCTTCTGAGCTGGTACTACTAAAAAGCAGGAAGAAAACAGGTACTTTAAATACAGTCACATGCAGCAGAGCTCAGACCCTGTCACTGATATTGTCACATTCAACGATGCTGTTGTTCCTCCTCCTGCTGAGAGCAGGGAGAACTGGTCCTGTAGTGTGGGGGCTGTCACCACTTCTGCTCCCTGCTGGGACCTCAACAAAAACTTGATGTTTTTAAACCACTGGAAGTAGAAGGCTAGAAGCAGCTTTGAGATTTTTCAAAATGTCTTCTGTGGTAAGATGGATTGATAATTTCACACACTTTGTTCTCTCTGTTTGGCTGCCGACCCAATGGCTGAGCTACTACAACAGCACTGTTCTTATGTTATAGCCTCAAATGCACTCAAACCTAATTTAAGATCCACCTTTTGCTCTGAAGTTGAAACCATGCTAGCAGTGAAAATGAGGCTGACTGCATCCAAATCCACACTTACAAAATTAAAGGCAAGATTTCCTTAGCAGAGGATACTTGGCTGTCAAATTTACAACCACCAGAGATCACACCCTCCCTCAAATCTTCACACTTGACTTTCCTCTCTAATGAAAAAAAAGATGGTTGCAAAAAGCAACCATGGCTGTATTTTTTTAATGCCACCACTTTTTGTGTATGGGAAGTAAAAGGAGACTTATGACTTCCCTAGGGACAGTATGTTTCCAGATATATGAAAGAATAAGCAGATATTGCTTAGCATCTCAAAGCCTTGTCTATAGAGGCACTGTAGATACACCAGTTAATAAGAGATAAAAGTCCTGGCCCTAGACAGCTTCCAGTCAAAACAGATGAAAGGATGGGGGAAAAGAAGAAGAAATATTATCCTCTTTTTTAACATATATCTATATATATGAAAGTAAAGAACTGAGAAAATAGGTCACTTACCCAGGACTGGAAGAAAAGCCTGTAAATATGAACTTAAACCAGGTACTTCCCAAGTCTCAATCTGGTGTCATAAACCCATTATCTCTCCCAAAACAACATAATAAGGAAATACTATAAATAACAAAGCAAAGTGCAGACCAATAGGATCACAAATAAAATACCATATAGAAATGTAACTACGAACAGTTCTGATTTTATAAAACTTTCTCTTGTGTCCAATTTGGCTGTTTCAAAGAAGCTGGCAAATATATGCTCTTGTACCAAAAGGTCATTGTGAAACAACACCCCTATTTTAATTTCTAATTATCTACCATAATACATTGACCCATGTGTGGACCACAGTAAAACCACTTTTTGTGGCTGAAACACACGAGAGAATTGAAACACAAGAGAGGAATTGAATTCCCCCCTGATATAAAAGACAAACCTAATATATATCTAGAGAAGACTCAGGATAAAAGAGCTGAATGTCTATCTGAGAGCTACTTGTAGATGCATTTTTGTTGCCTATTTTATACTTTTCTCCTCCAGAGACTATATTACAGTAAAAGAAAAAAACAGTTATGCTTCAAAATTCTCCCCTTCTCCACAGAGTCTGTATTTGTCTAGCACTTCTATTTGAAGAAGTCTCTTTTAAATCACAAACTAATTCTTTAAAAAAACACCCTGTGGTGGCAAACACGTAAATCCCTCACATTGTCCTCAGAGCCTGTCTCTTTAGGATTATTATAGATTAGATTATTATGGAAAGGAAGATTTAAATGTCTTATTTACCTGAACAGCATCATAATACATTTTCTTGCCATCTTCATCTGTCTTGTCTGACATCAGCCATGCCTTGAGCAGATATTCATAAAAGCTATCCCCAAGCCCTCCAATGGAGACGTGATCTTAATAGGGAAGAAAGAGATTGAACAGCAATTTCATCTTCAGCCAGGACAACAAAATACAGTTTGAAACAGTGTATTTAATGATCTGTTTCTACAACATCTTTAATAAACATAAGCCTGGAACCTCAGGAAAAACTTTACTGGTACATACAGAGAAATGTTTCTTTTAGTGCTATATTTTTAATCTAGCTAAAATGCTGTAGTTATTTAATATCCACAATGTGCCGCAGGAGATCATGGCAAAGAAAAAACAATTTATACGTGTCCATTCTAATTCATGTAGTCTATTCCATACAAAACTAAGTTCTTTTTTTATTCTAAAAAGGGAAAAAACTAGAAAGTGTTCTCTGATTTGATAAAGGCTTTCCCTTAATGTTCAGGAATTGCTCTTTTAGTCACTAACTTTCCATTTAAGTCACTTCATAAAAAAGGCTTTTAGCTCCTTACTGCAGAGTTGAATTTCAGGTTATTTAGTGGTATTTCAAAATGCTGAGCCGTAGGTTTAAAAATAATACTACATTTTTGAAATCTAACTGCTCTCAGAACTCAGCAGTGGTTTGGAAGGAAAAAAAAGCACTTCACCACATCTACAGAGGATTGTTGCTGTGACACTCCTTTATTCTGCCCTATGCTTACTACGTGAAACACTCTGGTTCTACAGATGCTGTGATTATTCAATTGCACAATTTAGGATGTGACTCTGCAGATACTAACAGCACACAAGCCAGACATTCAACATCAGTTGCACCAGTGAGGAGAAATTTAGTGATGCTCTCAGCTGCTTGTACAAGATTGCACCCACTTGCTGTCCAGGAACCTAAAAGGTTCTTGGCAAAATTTTGATGGGTTATCATGATTTCAGCATGGATCCCCTTAATACATGAAATACTACAACTATACATACATGTAAAGTGTTTTTATAAGCTCCATTAAATTAAGAAGAGTAGCTAGAGGTTTGCATTTGAAACTTCATGCTGCTTGGTACAATTAGTGATTTGGCATTTATCAAGTCTTCAGTGAGAAATTTCAAAGTGCTTTACCAGACTATTCATCTATAACTGTCAATTTTACAGCAAAGGAGGGATCTGCTAGTTCCACTCAAGAAATCCAGGATGGAGGTGTCATTACACAGATCACACAGCAAGTCCCTGAGGCATACCACAACATTCTAGCCATGACAGAAGCAAAACTGCACGGGATGGTCCCAACCCATAAAGCGAGATGCAGAAGGGTTAGTTACCACTAACCTGAGCTCACACTTCCTGACACCTAATTCTGATCTCAGTTTCCAATTATGCTCCTGTTAGTGGAATTCAAAGGAACACAGAGAAATTATTTTTATACTCCTTTGTATCTTCTCTCCATGGAAAGCCTCCTTTCACCTTCCAGACAGGTTGCAAAGACAGCAAATGTAGAAGATATGTATTTGTCTATTCAAACTATATTAACAGTGTCCTTTTCCTCCACTAGTCTGTGACATGCAAAAAAAAATTTAGTTTTCTGAATGTATCCTGTCCCTTTGCCTACTGAATATATTGTACCATCAAACCTGGGTTTGAAATGGCTTTTTTCCCCCCTCCAACCTCTTTTGAATGAGATATATTGAAATTCTGGGAAGACTACACCATTTTTAAAATTAAATGTTCATGATCCAAAAGGAAAAGAGGTTTCTTAAAACAATGGGAACATTTCCTATGATCAAAGGCTGATCTTTGAACAGCAGCATTTAAATGACCTTTACAGTTTCCTAAATAAATTACCATAGAAACCTCTGACATTTGCAAACTAAATAGCACAAGCAGAGTTTCATCAATAATAAGCCCTGCTATTATATACATTATTGCAGTAGACAAATCCAATTGACGCATGCTGCAGCAAATCACTGTCAGTTTACTGTCAAAATAACAAGGGCTAAATGAATTTACAGGAACAATGGCAGAGATCCAGCAGTGGCCTTCCCAGCTACAGCACTGCTGGAGGAGAAACATTCAGAAAGCATTCCTCCCTCTCCACTTAATGTTTGAGAGAAAATATTTCTGTCTTGTACCAATTAAGGGTCTTGGTTGTTTGGTTTTTTTCCCTTCTGTTGTAATCAGCTGAAAATAGCCTAGAAAAGCAATCTCAAATAACACATCTTTCAAGTCTCACATTCTGATCCTCTCTGTGGGGAAAAAAATAAGTTAATCAGTGTTGGTGAATGGAGGCAACTGATATGGAAGAGATGTAACAAGATGGAACTTGTCTGCTGTTTCAGCATGCCTGGGATAGACCTGCATCAACATCTGTGCCCATCATTCACAGGCACGGGAAGCTGTTTATTTGTCAACACTGCATGCTTTTGGAAAGCAAAGCTTGTGTACACTATAAATTTTCCTGTACACACCAACAAAATTTGGCATTTCATGTGAATGAGGAGTGGTTAAGATGCAATTATATTAAAAATATGGAAATAACAAAGGGCATAAGGCAGATTAAGTGTTTTGACTGCTTTAAAATACATAAGGCAGAGCCACTAATTCAGCCTCAGCCACTAGAAAGATCTGCTCTCATTAAGCATCACAAAGCTGCTTCTGTGGCTAACAGAAGCCAAGAAAGGAGCTAACTGGATCTGTCTCACAGGTGCTGAGATTGTCTCTAACCAAGCTGTAGGATCAACACTTCCACTGGGGGGTTTAAAGCTGTGCTGAACCAACACGTGTTACAGCTGGGCACACACCTCAGATCTGTCAAGGGATGTCAGGGTTTATACCAACATGCAACCACAGCTGATGATCATGCATGCTGAGCTGCCACAGGCCTTGTGGCACAGTGACCTGCAGGAAGCCTCACAGCATAGCAGACTAGGAAATGACAAGTGTACTTCTAATTCATAAAGGGAAATGGCATTCGTCTTGATGGGAAAAAACAACTGAGCAGCACAACCTTTTTGGACACCTTTTTAACTCAGAGTGACACAAAGCTTTCAAAAATAGATTTTAATCAATAAAATCAAAGAAATCACAGAATGGGCCAGGTTGGAACGGATCAAAATGGATCCAACCTCCCTGCACCAGCAGGGTGATCCTAGAACACATGACACAGGATTGTGTCCAGATGGTTCTTGAATATCTCCAGTGAAGGACATTCCTCAACCTCTCCCAGACAGAGGCAATCTGTTCCAGTGTTCTGTCACCTGCACAGAAAAGCTCTTCCTCATATTCAGGTAAAACTTTCTGTGCATCAGTTTCTTCCTGTTGCCTCTTGTCCTATTGCTTGGCAAAATGACACCCTCCCTTCAGAAACTTACAGACATTGGTAAGGTTCCCTCTCAATCCTGAACCAGTTCAGCTCTCTCAGCCTTTCCTCAAAGGAGAGATGCTCCAGTCCCTGATCATCTTTGTCACCCTCTGACAGACCCAATTTAGGAGCTCCATGTCTCGTGTACTGAGGAGCCCAGAATCCCAGAATTGGACACAGCACTCCAGATGTGACCTCAATAGGGCTTAGCAAAGAGGCAGGATCACTTCCCATGACCTGCTGGGAATGCTCTTCCTAATACATCCCAGGATCCCACTGGCCTTCTTGGCCAAAGGGGCACTGCTGGTTCCTGAACAGTTTGTTGTCCAGCAGGATCACCAGGTCCTTCTCTGCAGAGCTGTTTTCCAGCAGGCTGGCCTCCTGCATATACAGGTACCTGAGGTTATTATTCCTCAGGTACAGCACCCAGCATCTGTCTTTACTGAACTTCAGACAGTCCCTCTCTGCCCATCTCTCCAACCTTTTAAGGTCCTGCTGAAGGGCTGCACAGCACCCTGGAGGATCAGCCACTCTTCCCAGCTTCGTGCTTTCAGAGAACNGGCTGCACAGGTTCGTGTTTTCAGAGAACTTGCCAACGAGGCATCTGCCCCTTCATCCAAGCAATTGATGGATAAGTTAAACAATACTGGGCCCAGTATCAACCCTTGGGGGACACCACCAGTGACAGGCTTTCAACCAGACCCTGTGTCACTGATTACAGCCCTCAGGGATCTGCTGTTCAGCCAGGTCTCCATTCACCTCTCTGTCCACTCATCCAGGCCACACTTCCTGAGTTTGCCTATGAGGATGTTGTGACAGCGTCAAAAGCCTTGCTAAAGTCAAGGCAGAAAATATCCACTGCTCTCTGCTCATCCCTCCAGGTAGCTGCCACATCACAGAAGGCAATGGGGTTGGTCAAGCAGGATTTACCTTTAGTAAACCAGTGCTGACTACTCCTGATCAACTTCTTGTCATCCATATGGATAGAGATGGCCTCCCTCCAGAATGAGGTGCTCCATCACCTTTCGAGGGATTGAGGTGAGGCAGACAGGTCAGTAGTTCCCTGGGTCATTCTTCCATCCCTTTTTGAAGACTGGGGTGACATTTTCTTTTTTCATTCCTCAGGCACCCCTCCTGAACTCCATGATCTTTCAAAGATGATTGTGAGCAGCCTCACTATGGTGCCTGAGAGCTCTCTCAGCATTCATGGATGCATCCCATCAGGTCCCATGGACTTGTGGATATAGAATTTGCCTAGATGTTCTCTAATCCAATCCATTTTGACCCAGGGAAAGTCTTCCTTGCACCATTCCCTTACCTTGGGTGAACTGTCCAACCTGATGAGCCTTTGTCCACATTCTCATTTCCCTGGCCCTCAGATTCCAGGGCCTTATAACTATTGTCTGAGGACACCTGGGAAGATGAGGTATATTGGGAGGGAATTCTCCTGCAAGCCTGAGCAGAAACCTGTTTCTGCTCCCCTCTGTCTTTAAGGTCCCTTCCTTCTGCCTGGTGGAGACTGGGTAAGGGGTCCATCACTTCTCATTCAGTGGGTGCTGGGTGCATTTGTCTAAGGCATGGCAAAGAGCAGACACTTTGCCTTTGTGAAAATTATCTATTTAGACTGTGGTCAGTCCCATCAGGAGTCCAGAACCTCACTTCCCCCATAGCTACACTCTAAACAAACTCCTATATTAATAAACCTCTCCAGTCCTTTCCGTCTGTTGTATTGCCCAACCAACTCATACACTGGTAATCTACAGGACCAGCTAATCTGTCTGTATCTTTTCAGACCATGACAGCGTATCTTGCTTGCTCTCATTCAATAATGTAAGGAAGAAAAAACAGAAAGACACTGAATTGCATGAATAGGATGGTGGCAGACTGAACCTTAGTGGGAAAAGGGGAAAAAGCAGTGAGGTCTCTAGTCTCATGATCCTGCACACTGTGCAGGGTTTCAATGTGCTGTGAAGATCAGAGAAAGCAACAAACAACAAGAAAAGGCTCAGTCATCAGGAAGGGGCTAAGGAATTCAAGTAATTCAAGTATTTTATAGTCTTTTCCTTCTAATTTTGTTATCTTCAGTAATGGTTCCAAGGGGATTAATGCCATGACACATTTTTGTTTAGTTTGCTTCCTCAGTTGGTGGCATTAAATTTCAACAGGAATCACAGCTGGTATTAACTGGAATGACTTGTCTTATTACTCTTTTTTTTTCCTTCAGTGGAGCTACACAACTTTGAAAATGTGGAATTTGATTCAGAGAAGCTGATAATGTTTCCTTATACAACTACTTCAGAGAGCACTTCAGATTTTTGAATAAGAGACTTCTGTAGCCCACAAATTCCTTTCCATATTCATACATTTCCACATTCATACATTTCCCTGCTTCCACAAGGCATACTGAAAGCTCAGAAAAAGCATATTAAAATACAGCAAGTAAGATTATTATTTTTGTATTTGTAGTACTTTTTACATTTTATAGAATCTCAGATATAAAGTGAGTTTCTATACGTCACAAAAGTTCTTTATTTATAAAAAACACATAACAGTGACTGGAAGAAGTTAACAACTGCAAAGAGAACACTGACAGACAGGTCATAGTGCCAAAGACTTCAGCTACTTACGCTGGCCCCACTGGCCACTGCTGGGATTCAGGTAGTTGGGGTAAAGGCCCTCTGGTTTATCCAGTCGATTTAGAACTTTTCGGATATTCATTACCTATTGGAAGGCACAAAACACTGAGTGCTGATCCATTTTCCCCACAAAATGCAAGAGTGTAAATACACCTAAAAGTAACCCCCCAATCTAATTCAACACATACACCCAAACACCTCTGTGCAATCATTATCAGAATTGAAAAAGCTGATATCATCATGCAAGCAAGCTCCTGAAAAGCTCTGTGGAGTTTCTGTGCCAACTGTCAGCAAAGAAACAACACAACAGGAGCAAGCTCCAAAGTTCATGACTTGCCATGCAGAGTATCTCCCAACTCCACAGGACACTGGAATTCACTGAGGCTATTTGCCTTAACTAAGCTCAGCTACGTCAGCATTTATATTCCCTGTATACCTAAATCAGAAATGCTATTGAACATGAAGCTTATCACCACCTCGTTCAGATGTGGAAGTGAACTGTAGAGGAGTTTTGCCTGGCAAGGAGAGCAGGGCTGGAAGTGATTGAGCTTTATAGGACCAGCTTGCCCAGCAGCAGGGAGCCAGGCAGCCCCGAGCGCTCTGCCAGCACTGCAAAGGAGCTCACTACAAATGAGATGCCCGGGGAAACAATTACAGTCCAGATGCTCTGCAGCTGGAGCCATCCAGCAGCACCATCCACTGCAGAGCACATGAAATGAGTTATCCTGGATTTTAGGATTCACAGAAAAAGCAAATGTAGCAACTTGGGAGAATGAAGATCCTGAGCACCGCAGGCCAGAAATTCTAACAAAAAGGTACTGACAGCTTCATTATAAACCCCTGAGTGCCTAGGGACCCACTGAAGTAGCTACTGAAAAAGAAGATAAATTAACTTATACCAAGCTGCAGAAGGATTTCTGTTGTGGTACACAAACTGCCTCCTGCATCTTGACACTACTCATTGCCCAAATGCAGGCTGCAACGAGTCCTAGACCTCAATTAATGAGTTCTTCTATGAATACTTCCATGCAAAGCTTATTCCAGTGTTTCTTCTTCTTTATCAAGTGTACCAGCCCTGGAATCGTTTGCCTCAGAGGGCTTTGGAATTGCAATCTCTAAAGGATTTTAAGAACAGCCTACATAAACAGATTTCCAGCATCTTGCAGCTAGAGCATGATGCCACTGTGTAGGAGAACCATGGGCTAGGATTTTCAAGATACACACTTTCATTGTCTCTTAGTAGAACAGATGTTATGCATTAAATTACCATAAAAGTCAAAAGATAATTAACTCATGTTGTCACTTTGTTTCTGGCTATTCCTCAGTGCTGCCACCTCTTCCCCATCCACTCTCCCTTCCAGTTCAAATTTAAGAGAAACTGTACTTAAATTGACCCCTAAATACTGAAAATTACTAGGAGTTTGCTCCAAAAAATTTATTCCAATACTGACAGTGGTACAGCAGCAAAACCACTCATTCCTTACCCAATAATAATTTTAGATTTGACTATTGCTTTTAGCCCTACTGGTAAACATTTGAAGTCTCATCAATACTTAGATTATTGTAGATAATATAAGTTTTAGCTAACATGGGGTGGCTGCACTAAGAATACAAAATCAAAACAAGTTAAGTTTTAATTAGGAAATAAAAAGAAGATAAAAGATAAAGTGTATTATGAAGAATAGGACTTGCTGGCTGTTAGTATATCAAAAAGCAAAGCAAAATGGTTTAGGTGGGAATTGAGGGAAGGAGGAGTTCTTTCCATGGCTCATGTATATAAAAAGTCTCCAGAAGACAATGTTACCAAATTTTGGAAGAATTAGTATGCACAACAACTGTTTTGTCTAAGGATGTGATATTTTTCCTTCCCCCAAGAAGAGTTCCAAGTATATGTCTTACAGGTCAGTGCCAAGGAAAGGCTTTCTGTCCTCACTGACAGCAGTGATATTACACAGCACTTTGAAGAGCAAACCTGTGGAAATCGCCATGGTGCTTTGCTTTCCCCAGACACCAGCTATTATCCTGAATATAACGTCAGGTTTTCTTTACACCCCATTAAGTAAAGAACTGAAGAAAGCCCTACAGTCTGATTGTTTAATGTGATACTAATTTAGGAGATAAGCAGAAATTAAAATTTTTATGGGGCCATGTACAAGAACATACAACAGAATAATTTTGGAAGAGACTTTTGACTTCTGAATACAAAAGCATACCAAGGTGATTAGGGGAAATGTGACAAATGCTTACAACTGAGGAAAATCCCAACCTCTCCCCATTATAATCGTCTCTGAATATGTGATTTATCTTTTACAACATGATTTTGACGGAGTAGTCCAACCTTTTCAGCAAAGACAGGGTTTCCAGACAGGTGGCTCAAATGTACAAACTCCAGATGCAAGGTCCCAAATTCTGCCAAAATGCTGCTTCCACCAGAGGCCCATGGCCAATTTCGGCCGATCCCACTAAGATGGGGGGAAGAGAAAGACAGAAAATAATCATGAGCATCTATAAAGCAATGCTAATAAAATACAGTAGGCAGTAGCTACACATTATCATGAGGAGATAATTAATCTATAATGGACTTAATATATATATGTACGGAGCCATGCTTCAGCAGCCTTCCATGGTTTCAGCACAGGACCCTGAATTACTTCAGTCCAGCTCTGCTCAGGCTGTAAAGTTGCTTCTTGCAACAACCCAATCTTTTAGCTCACAAATGGCTCCACTACACTTGCCACTGTAACAGTGTTTCATTGCAGGATATCATGTTTTAGAGAGGTGACAAAAAAACATTGACTATATGAAAGCATTCTCATACTTCGCTTGTTTTCCCCTGTACTTAACACAACACTCTCCAATTCTAACTCTAATTTCTACAGTGCAGTTGTTTATTAACTTAAATTAATGCATACATACAGAATAGGCTTTAAGTTAAAAATATTGCATGCAGCATATCCTTCTTAATACATGAGAATTTAATAGGGTAGGGTAAGTATTTACTGTCTTTCTGGGCACTCTTACCAGGATGAGTAACTTCATTTTTAATTATGACCTAAAGATACTTCACAGCAAAATTAATCCTAGGATTTGTGCTGAGAATAGAGAAAAGCACATTTATTGCTAAATCCCCACTAGAAATTAATGCTGGTTGAGACTCAGGACAGCAAGTCTACTAAAGTTTCATTACAAAAAGGTGCTTTTGTTTTTCCCCTTGAAATTTCCAGCAGCAATATTCAGAAAAAAACCCCTTGATATTGAAGAAAAGCTAGCCAATGTTCCAGAACATCTAGGTGAATAATGACATATTAGATTAGCATATTATTAGGATGAATGTTACATACAAATAGTTATTAGGTACTGGAATGTCTTCCTCATTTCCAAGTTATAAACAGCATTGAACACAAACACATCCATATATAAGTAAAATTTTAACTTTACTTTTACACATAAGCAGCCACTACAGTCATCAATTAGCAGTTGCACAACCATGAAAATAGAGTATTCTTCCTGAGTTAAGATGCGACTCAACAAACCCAAAACCAACAAAAACCTCCAATAAATCATGACGGAAATTCTCAAATATATTAAAATCTCTTCTTCAAAAGATCATCTGTAACTGAAGTTTAACCAATATATGGAAATTAAGACTCCATTAAGTCAGTTTCCCCACCAGCTATATTAACATGGTATTTTGAAACTTCCACCAGACACACAAAATAAAACCAAGTCATTAAACTTTAAAAACAGAGAAAAGGCACAGAGAGCACCAAGGAAAGAGATCTGATGAGGCTCCCCTGGCTGACCATAAAGGTGCAAGAGGCTGGGACACATGGAAGCCCTCTGAGTTAAGTAATTGCCCAAAAAGTGTTCCTAAGCTTCACAGCTGCAGACCCAAATCAATGACACAATGAAATCAGGGTACAGCAAAGATGCACACAGTCCCAATTTGATACAGTATTTCTGTGACTGACACAGAACATAACTTTTATGGGATCTCAATATCTCATTTAAAATCTATCTTACAAAGATTAGAGTACTTTTTACAGAGTGAAGAGAAACTCACATCTGGTTTACAAGCTGTTGGTACTTCAGTCTACTGTGGCTTGGAATTTTTTTGAATGGTAACATAAAGCATCAGAATTTACAGAAAATTGGATCAAGGTGAGCACTGCATACAACATGTCTGGAAACCTCTTCTGTGCAGTCTGAAGAACTTACAGACTGGTCATTCACCCAAGAAAAGACCCCATTTCTGATAAATGCTATCTCAAGTTCTAACTGCTGACTTCTGCATGAAAATATTTTCGTTTGTTTCCAAGTCACCCAGATTAGAAGAGCTGACATAAAGCTCACAGCAAGGAAAAAAAAACCCTCAGAGTTTTGAAAAGTTACCATGTTGTGGTGCAAATGGAAAAAGCACACGTGCTTTTTTTTATCAAGTTTCTCAATCAATCTCAAAGTGAAAACATTGAGCTGTTCCTGCAGCAAGGCATCAACCAAAATTGACAGAAAACGTAATAGAGTTCCTACTTGCACTCCACCCCAGTGTCTGCTGACATCAATACAACCTGCCAGAACACTTTGATGTAGTGTGTTTTGTTAACAAGGAAAATTTCCAAACACAGCTATCAAAAGATTTTCTGCATGCAGCAATGTGTCTTGCCATGAGTGGAAGATTCTTCTTGTTTAAGATGGTTTGAAAATTACAAATTTGCATTCTTTACTCTTAATGCAAAAAATAAATAAAAATAAACATCTATGTTACATCTTATGTACTATTTAACATAGCTTTCATTTTTTTTTTCAGTTGGGTCAGGTGGCTAGAAAAAAAAAAGGCATCAACATATTTCTGGTAAACCTGCAAAATAACAAGGCTATGTGTTGGTTTAGTCTCAGATGCAAGCTCTAACTCTGAAAAGCTCATTTCAGTAAGTGGTAGAACCCAAGATTTGCACTTCAACTCAACCCTCAACTATTTTCCATGCAAACTTCAGCTATGGATGTCTGGTATTTTCTCATATCATAGAATGGTCTGGGTTGGAAGGGACAGTAAAAATCATCTGGTTCCAACCCTCCTTCCATGGGCAGGGGCACCTTTCATGGGTTGCTCAAAGCCCTGTCCCACCTTGGCCTTGAACACTTCATGCCATAGCTTCTCTGGGCAGCCAATTCCAGTGTCTCACACTGAAAAATTTCTTTTTGGTGTCTAATCTAAACCTAACCTCTTTCAGTTTAAAGCCAGTCCCCCATGTCCTATCACTACATGCCCTTGTAAAGAAGTCCCTCTCAGCTCTCTTACAGGTGCCTTTAGGTACTGGAAGGCTGCTGTGAGGTCTCTCCAAACACTTCTCTCAGCCTATCTTCATAGGAGGAGTGCTCCAGCCCTCTGATCATCTTCATAAATATATTTCATCTTGGGAGCAATGGAACAGGTAAGTTTTCTATATTCCCTTACACTAACTGGAACAGCCATAGTACTGCCTCTGATTCCATTAAACTCCATCCTTATTTTAAGATGACAGTCCAGTGAGCACTATGCAGACAACTCCTGAAGAGAGAGACCAGGAAATACTCAACAAAACTTTCAGCATACAGAATGTGAGAGGTTTCACACTGATAATTTTTGACTGGGAAAGGAGACTGACTTTTGTTTAACAGTATCTTGGCTTAAAAAACAAAAAAAATGGAAATGAAGAGGGTGGTCTTTCTTCAGCCCTTCCCTCCCCTACCTCCAAATCCTAAATATTGTATACTTCTGAACAGATCAGAATTTTAAAAAGAAAGAACCTGAACAGAACAAAGTAAATGGAAAAAGACATCTGTGTCAGGGATTATAAACAATAAGTACATTTATAAATTACTTGGGGTGCCCTAGAAAATAACATGCAATAAATAAATCTAACAGCTCAGTAAATCTTAATAACTAGGCATAGTAAAATACTGAGACATGAGACAACATAACCAGTGCTCCCAACTCAGACATTTTTCAAGCTCTTCACCATTACCATTATCAGGGTGAACAAAAACTTTTGCTAAGTTAAAAAAAAAAAAGGCTAAGTACCTATCCCCTCTTCAGCCATAAAGTCAATGCTGGCTATCTCACTACTCTTTGGTTATGAAGTTATGCACTGCCTTCCTTAAGATGCAAACCTGAGTCTCTAGTGAAAGATGTTATTTCTACTCCCAAGTTTTAGCAAACCTATGTAATGCTGCCAGTTCCTACAGGTTTTTTTTGTCTGGGGGTACCCATTACTCAAGTCAAGAAACTACAGCAGCAATCTGAACCTAAAGAATGATCAGGGCATTTGGGGGATTCTCAAAAGGTGGTTTATGTGCAGATTACTCCTCCCAATCAAAGCAAAACCTGTAAAGCACTGAAAACTTTTTGCATCTTATTTTCACTCAGTTTAATAGTTTAATGTCACAAATGGCTTGTAAGCTGACGAATGCATTTTTCAGAAATAGCTGTAGGACAGCAAAGGGGGCTAGGTATGATACTCTTCATATTAGTTGCATTCCTTTGTCTTGCTTTCTTTTTGTAATTTACTTCGCCACTGAATTTTTCAATTTTTTTTTATGTTGATACTCACTGCAACCTGTACTAAGTGTCATGTACTGACATCAGAGTTAGAAACAAAACTCCTACTATACACTTCAGGAAGGAAAGAGGGAAGGAGACACAGTATTCAAACTACGCTGAAGACCCAGACAAGTACTAAAATAATTTCAGTTTACAGGACGCTATTTTAACCTATCTCAAATCACTGTGTCTAAAATCATACATTTTACACTGCATGAAGCACACAAAAAATGTCTGTAACATGTTCATAGAACTTTAGGACTTATTATAACTTGTGTTATGTAAGACGAGTTTGGAGCGAGGATCTGGATCAGAGAACCAGGATCAGCACTGGTTTATAATATTTCTCACTGACTATAAATTTTGTTTCTGAACACTGAGTGCCACAGAATCTGAAAACCAGTAATTCTACTGTCATTCATTCTTGGGAAACATGAGCCTGATAGACCTGGGCTGCTGCTAACTCAACTCAGTATTTTTCCAGCAGACCATTGTTGGTCCATCTGTACATAAGAACAGAAAGTATGAGATCACTAAGTTTTCTAAAATGTACAGAGTGTACCAAGAGAGAGAACCACAGAGGAAATATAAATATTCAAAGGTTGCTTTTTCAAAAACTACTGAAATTCAGAAGCACAACCATATTTAAAATAGTTTTAAAAAAATTATACCACATCCCCAATATATATATAAAGCAGCAGTTAATTTTCAGCTGAAAGGAAAAGCAAATCCTCAGGGAAACTGCACAAATACTTCAAAGGGTCAAAACACTTATCAAAATTCTTGTCATCAGTGAGCAGAACTGTTTGTCTCCGCAGACAGCTTGTTTATTATATCCCAACCTTTCCTGGAGGATTCCAGGACAACTCTGCAAGCTGGAGGCAGAGCAAGAAGTCAGAATTTCAATATTTAATGCAAAATGCATCAGCACAACAAGAGAATCAGTATCCTCCTGTAGACTTAGCCAGTAAAAAGGTGAAAGGGCAGAATAAAAGAGACACAGCAGCAACAATATGAAGTGCCCAAGTACCGCTGTTGAGAATGGATTTAGAATTAAATATGAAAATAACTCCCAATAGCCTCTTTGGACTTTACTAATGCTGATTTTTCTCTGTAAGAAACTACCCTGTGATTGTGGGTGAAAATGCAAAACGTTAGGACAGAGAAATGAGAAGATGGCACTGTGAAGTGTCTACTGAAATTCACCAGAGCTGGAGCATGCAGGTTGTGTCTCGTACTACCAACAGTGCTGAGGGGCCAAGGAGGATCTGCCTGGAAAATACAGCTTGTGACTGGAATTGGTTGGGCTTAATCCTGTTTTAAGAGGATTTCTGCAGGAGCAGAGCGCTGCCCAGCACAGTCCAGAGAACTTGGCTTGTATCACTCCACACTACCAGCTGCCACTGAACACTCAGGAGAGAGAGGGACCTTCCCAAATGGAGGTCAAGAAACAGGCAGAGAGTGCTGCAAAGGACACACAAAACTTTCCTGCAGCTTTCCCCTCCCAGCACCCCAGGATGCACTTCATGTTTCTCCTTGAGTCTCCATCCCCAAGCAAACATGCCTTCAAAACAGCAGTAATGTAGAATTATCAGGTTTTTTTGTCAAAGAAAACCACAAATCAACCCCTACTTTTTCCCCCAAAGGAAGCCTGTGGTCTTCAGACAATTCTGAAAGCATAATATGATTGCTTTTCCATGTTTTAGTCTTAAAATTACAAGCACATGGCATTTGGCTGCACAGCTGAAACCCCACACTGTAATTCAGCAGACAGATGCTGTGTGCCAGCTACAGGTCTGAGCACGAGAGAAGGTGGGGAAATGGGAGAGCACTGCAGCTCCAGCAAGGGTACTCACAGAAATTAATCTCTTTGGGGCTCCCCTGATAATCAGTACAGGGAGATAACTGAATTAAATCACTTCACAGAGGAGATTAAACTGGAAATGGAGTCTTTCCTGTTACAGAGTAAACCCAGGGAGACCAGTCTCCTGCAGCTACCCCTTGCCAGGTGCCCAAATCTCAAAATTTCAATTAGCTTCAGAGGTATCAGCTGGGTTTTTTTTAACTCTCTACAGGCTAATACACGTAACAAAAGGGAGGACTGAAGATAAACACTCTGTAATGTTATATTTTAAAATCTTTAATTACAGAAAAAGTTTTTTCCTAGTTCACAATTTATCTTGAATGATATTTTTAGGAACTAGATGATTTTTAAGGTCTGTTCCAATCCAAAATATTCTATGATTTTATATTTCAATCCAGTAAGAACAATCTCCAAGGGTACAATCCATTTTGGCAGAATTGCTCATTATTCCACTGTCTTCCTTTTATAAAAAGTCAGTATAAATACACAGTGTCCAGTCACAGCATTTCTAATAAAGTGCTTATATATTGCAAAAGCCTTCAGTTTATACACTGCCAAAGCCTTTGGTGTATTTATTTTCTGTCACTAGCAGTCTTTCATAATATTTTAATTTACTTAAATCAATGAAGTCTCCTTAGAACAAATAAAGAGAGGTCAGTAGACCATCAGGTTTTTCATTTACATACTTGGTATCTATTTCTGATTTTAAACAAAATATATTTAAAAGATGAAGTTGCTATAGAACCATAGATGCCACAAAATACATCAAAATGCTAAATAAAACTTAATTGCTTTCAGAACTTCCTAGGCAAATGATTGAACTCAAACCACAACAATTAATATGTTCTAAATATACACACACACTCAACATAAAAATAAACAAATACTGGGGAAAATATATTTTATTGATACTACAGTGGCATCCTCTGGGAGAGTACTCTAGGATAACCCTGCTTGAGCAGGAAGCTTGGACCAGATGATCCACTGTGGTCCTTTCCAACCTGACCCATTCTGTGATACTGTGGTCCCCTAGCAAAGGGAGGCAAATGGCAGCCAAAGAGTGACTGTCTCAGAGGCCATTTTCATAGAGTATCTAACGTTTCATGCATTATTTAAGATTGCCACATCTGAAAATACTTTCATAAGAATAAATTTTTGGACTGCCCTGAATGGAACCATTTGTCAATGTGTCACAAAAAAAATGAAGAGTGGCTTTTTCTCTTCCCAGAAACCAATGCTGATCATTAGACATTAGACAAACATTCCTTCCTAACAGCTTGCTGAGAGGCAAAATCCCACATCCCAGACCACACTGGGGGAGTTAAAGGATGATCTGTTGTTCATACTTTTTAGAAGAGGTTCCCTTCAAACTCCCTTTCTCTTTTTAGTACTGCAGCTAACTAAGAATGCTAATAAACTATGCTGTATGATTTGATTTATTAAGAAGCTGTTAAGAAAAATTTTAATTAGAGGTTCATATTTTAAAGCAAAATTCAAAACAAATCCAACTATGAAGCACACAGGCAATGCTTGCTTAAAATTTCAATCGCTCTATCTGATAAATTACATGCCTAAAAGATTTTCTTTTAAATTTACTTCTTTCTCCCCATCCCCAAAAGTACAATATATGGGATCTTGGTTTAAGGGCCTGTCTTCACAAGCACTGAAACTGATGATTTATTTGTTAACGCTTCAAAGATATTTAATGTGTTTTTGTTTTCCCCATAACTTGCAAATCATCCTTACCCTTGTTTGAGAGTACAAAGAAAGGTACAGAAGTCCCATGTTTGCACACACTACTGGCACTCAACTCTTCCACCTAAGTCTTGTGGCAGGAGCTGCCAAGGTAGGGTCAAACTGTGGAACCTGTGACAGGACTAGCACAGTAACTGTGTATTTCTAGCCCCAGTAGCAAGTGTGAATATCTTCCTATCCAACTTCCAGTAAGTGACAGTTAACTTTTTGTAGGCTTAAGTGGTCCCAGAATCACCCAAGGCATCCTGTGGAGCTCTGACTTTTCCACAGTATCCCTTCTCTGAGATAGGAAAATTATAATAATCTGGTCAAGCATCTCTCATTCACTGTCTGTACAGCTGGAGACAGCTGAAAAAGAAACTGAAAATCAGCTAGCTAGCCTGCAGGGTAGTTTTTGATGTCTGTTTTATTCCTCTTTGTAAGGAGGATCATGCAGGCAAACTCTAACAGCTGGCTAGTTTTTCAGCTGTGACAATGAATGTTTTAACTACTGCCCTTGCCCAACTGCTGCCCAGCTGGCAGCTTCCTGCTCAGCCCAGCTGCCCTCTCTGAAGGCTGACTGATACCAGCTCTTACCTGGAGAGATGATCTCTAGGGATGCTGACTTAGCAGGAGGAAACAGATAGAGAATTAGTACCATCAGCAACCCCAGGAGGAGACTAACACAAGTGTTACTTAATTTTATGGGATGATAGGGAATAAAAGAAATTTCTACATATATGTCCACAATGTCAGACAAAACATGAATGGTTTTTACTGCAACAAGTGAGATAATGAAGAGGTATAGCCTCAAGAGCTGTAGTTTTTGGGAACATTAATTTTGTCTATTTGCCTATTCATATGCAGTGTCAGCATTAATATAAGCTGATCTCTTGGCCACTTCAGTGATGCCAGTGCAGGAGATGCATACATTTGTATTAGAGACACATGCATGTTGTTATCTATCTGGAAATGAGAGCAGAAAAATCAGATTGCTGTGGCTAACTGTTCATCATTTGAGAAACTACCAGCACAGCCCCAAAAAGATGCTAATATGAAGCAGATTTTAAAACAAGGCAATGTACGTGGCACACTTTCCCTTCCAAGCATTACAGAGATGTGCATCTGTTGGCAGGGCAGGAGAAGAAGTCTCCTTGTTCCCCTTGTCAATGTTAGGAAGATGGGACCAGTCAAAATAGTTTTGTGGTTCCTGAAAATTTACAGCTGTTTCAGAGACCCTACACTAGCTTGGCACAACCGTTGCACTGCCTGCTCATGATTAGGTCAGAGCAGTGATGGCTCCTGGGGAACACTTAGGTGAGAGGACACTACAGTGAACAGAAACAGCAGACATGAAGCAGGATGAGCCAAGACCCAGGTGGAGACTAAAATGCCAGAGAGAACGGAGGCGAAGAGGAAACAATCTCATCTGCCTCTGGAGAGCAGCAGAGAATAACCAAAGGCCAGTGAAATTGCCTGTGGGAAGACCATGCTTTACTGTATGCATTGAAGTCTGACAGCTGCTAAAATAAAAATAAATCACCTCTTCCATGGGCTCCAAAAATGACCAGATACCATCGTATACTTCTTTTGTGGTCTGATACATGGTTTTTGGACATCTGGATCTAGTGATACTGTGTCTATTGACGCTTAAAATAATCAGAGTATCTTATTTTTACAAAACAGTCCATTCAGACTGTTGGACTGCTTTGTCTACATCAAATCTCTGTAACATTTCTCTGTGGAAAAAGACTGAATTTCTTTAGGATTTTACAGGCAGGGTTCATATAACCCTTCCCTTATGGCTGTCTGCCCCGTGACACTTCTCACACTGCTGGTGCTCTACAGGGAACTGGCACTCTGTGGCAAACCAACAGAGCACTAAGCTCACATTTACATGCCCACGTGGAGAAAGGGAGAGATAATTAGTAGTCAGGCATTACATGGTCTGAAATATCACTATGGCACATGTCAAGTGTTTAAAGGTAATTTCCAGTGTCACCATCTAAAACTGTACTAAAACTATACTTGTTACCATAATAATTTCTGATAAAAGTTATCTGAGCACAGCACAGACCCACATGTCTCCCACAACACACTAATGAATAAACTAAGCAATTCATGCTTCCTATTACTTTATATACTAAGGTTTAATTAATCAATTCCAAAGGCTAAAAAAGCAAGAGGGAATAGAACACAACAGAGCAACGCCAGAGATAATAAGTACTAGCATGGACTACTTTTAATCAGGTCCCCAAAGAGAAGTGAAAATAACAGGAAATGAAAGTAATGAATGGAATTTCACAGTTCTGCCATCCATGTGATAAGTTAAGACAGAATAAAAGACGGTGGTATTAGAATGTAATTCCCTGCTGTAGCAAGTGGTGTAACTCAGTGCTACTGACAGTCAAAAACCTTACAAAACCAAACCCAAAGAAAAAGACATCCTAAGCAAAGCAAGAAAAAACTAACTCCTGCTTCTGAGAAGCAGATTCATTGGGCAGGAAAATAATTAAGAATTTTGGAAGAATCTATGAGAAACACCATTTATCTCTGTCCTTGTCCTCTCTACCATGGCTTTTAATATTAAAAGACAAACTAACTGTTTAAAGCTAATTTCAGAACTTCACATTTCACATTAAGTCTGCTTGCTACCTTAAAACCACTGTAGCCATGGTATTGAGCACTCTTGATGTATTTTAGTCAGTACATCCTTCTGTAAGACTCTGCTCCCAGTTCTATATCATTTTCCCAACATTCAACTTTAAGGTGATCCTTTTTTATCTCCTGAGGATTTGCTATAAATCCCCCCCTCCACTCTGCTTAGTTCATTAACTTCTGACTTCAGTTAGTTTCTATCCAACATCAGAGCTCCTTTACGAGTAACTGAGGTTCAAGTTTTGCTAAATTGTTCTTTTGCTGTATCAATTACATTGTCCAAGTGCAAAGAAATGTTATTAACTTCCTTTGTCTGTAAAATTTATTATGAGGATGAGTGTTGAGCAGTTTGCATTTGTAGGTGACTAGTTAACATAGAAATAGGGTGGAGAATTGGTACTAGAACCTGGAACTTCCCTATTTCTTTGTTGTTTTTTTTTCTTGATGCATTAGTTAGGCTTTATTTCCTGGCTGCTCTCTTCTCTTGTGGCTCCACAACTCTCCTCTTGCTCTCCCAGTCAACTTCCTTGTTATGAGATATTCTTTCATTTACTGCTAGTCACTAGAGGTGCAGTTGTCTCCACACATCCTCAAGTGGAAGGCAGTGAGATGTGTTTGTCTGATGGAGATCCTGAAAGTGTGATCCCCTCCAGTTCAGGCTAAGGACACTCACAACTCAATCAAGGGTATTTCTGTACTGGAACATTGGGAAAACAATGGCTTCTCTATCAGTTTTTCAAGAAAAGCCACTATTTATCTTCTGGACAGGACAAAATCCCAGTATGCGCTGTTTTCGGGCCAATGAGGACTTAAAAGAACAGGTAAAGATTCAAAGCACCAAAGCATGTGACAGCTACATGTAATAGATGACAGATAGCTAGTGACAGCTACATGTAGTTTCTCTGCCACTAATTTCCACTTTCCCACTTCCCAGCACTAATTTTTCAATACCCTAAATAATCCTAATCTCAATTTCAGTCATTTAAAATACATCTGTATCACTCTTGTCTATACAGTTCACATTCATTCCTTATCATTAGACAGTAAATCTAAAAAGTGGATTTAATCTTTTGCTCCTCTGAACTCAATTAGCTCGTATTAGCCTCTCGTGTCACAAAAATACTTTATGTGGGTGCGCAGTTATTCAGGTTAGAGAGTCTTTCAAAGCATCTAGTCACATTTATTGTGCTTGATGCTGCATGTGGTGCCATTAAATGCTTGAATCATAGAATCAAAATCATTACACTAACTGCATGGCTCCGTTATTAAAAATAATGGGCTGACAAGTTGCAAAGGTCTGTTTCAAGCCGTTTTGTAGCTACCAGTCACTGCAAGCAGCCTGCGTCAAAGGCCTGCTGACTGACAGTCAATTATTTCTCCTTCTAACACAGCTGCTGGATCAACAGTGGTTTCAGACACTGGGCAGCTTGTCACAGGACCTGCAGCTGTGATATTCATCAGATATTAACATTAACTTAACAAATGCTGTAAATTACGCCTGCATATGCATTTGCAGATATGTGTATCAATCTAAACATGTACAATACAGAGACACCACTGTTGTCGAGGGAAACCTCTCCTCAGGATCTGCTGTCACAGATGCTGTGACAGCTGTATGAAACTCTACTGAAATGGCATTCTGGTTCACTGAAAGGGACAGCTTCCCCAGATTAAAAAAAACTGAAGTAGTCTTTTTCAGACTAGTGTTGTGAAAGACATAATCTGTTTTGACAAATGCTTTAAGAAAAGTATAAATGTCCTCTTCTTCCAGTCTGCTTCAATCTTCTTGTTTCTCTTTACCCACACATTGCTGTGTCATATAAATCCATCTGTTCTGGGATCAGATAAACATTTGTTTTTCTCAGTGCCAGTCACCAAAGCCTTGATCCTTACTCAGAGCCAATGGAAAGACTTGTGGTCACTTCAGGAGGGATTGATTGAGCATAAAAACCCTATAACTGTCATTAGAACTGTTGCAGAGACAATAAGTTAATATGAATGCAAGGAATCCCTGCAGCCACACTGAAACACCAGTATCACTGTAGAAATCCTTTCCATTAAGACCATTCTGATTCAGGAACTAAGACCGGGTGCTTTTTCTAAAAATCAATAATATAACACAAAAAGAAGTTTATTTTCCCAGCAAATGACACTTTTGCTTATGCAGTTTTGTCCTTCAATGCCTACTAACCATATAAAAATAAAACTGAAGTCAGTATTTTAAAGAAGTACTTGCATGCAATTTACATCCTTTTCCTCAGCTTTATAAATTCATAGAAGATACATTTATTCAGTATAATCCAGGCAATTTAACATTAAAGACTCATCCCTATTTTTCTCAAATGACATTAGTTTCAGGCATATCACTAGACTAGAAGAAGTTACACATGGCATTTATCAGATTCTGATTCTGAATGTCATGCTTTTGCTCCATGTTTAATAAACATAATAAACTGAATTTTATTTTATTTGATCACATCTTTATAAGTGAATCAAGCCCACCACTGTTTGCATCATCACAGAAAATCAACCAATGGCTAAAATATGATCAAATTTATTAATTAAGGTATGATCAAGAGAATTTTCTACTGTGTAGCAGGCAAATGAAAAAAATCAAACCACAAACAAACCAGCAAATGACACATAATCCAATACACACCTGATTTTCACTTGAGGAAATAACCTTATTCCATGTTTCCTGCGATAAGATTTTCTATTATCAGTTATTCAACTGTGTTCCACCTAACCCTGAACTTCATCAGTAATCTCATTATTATTACTTCAAGCAACAAATACCTTTACACAGCTGCTGCTCATCTTATAGATGAGCTATTTATGAGAAACCAATGATGCTGACTATCTCAGCTGACAAGGCACAGCACAATACAGCTTAATTCCCACATATGCACTAAAAATTCTGGTCCAGGACAATCTGATTATGCCATAAAGAAAAGACAAAGAAGAAAAAAAAGGACAAATATTACAACAAAAACTCAGGAAAGCAAGATTATTCAAGACTCATATTTCTAAAGAAAAAATAATTTTGTTCCATAATCTTTTTGCAGCATTAAATGACAACAATACCTCACTACAGTAAATATCCTGAAGGAGGAGAGGAGTTTTCCATCCAATTACTTAACAATCCAATAGAACTGAAAAAGGCTGAAACACATTTGTTACCTTGGCAAAGCAGAAAATGAGAAGTACCAAACATTTAATCTAAAAGCACTTAAAAAACATAATCACAATCCATGCACTAGTACTCATTGCCACATTTAAGATATTCCATGGAGGATTTTGTAAACCAGATTATCAGATAATAAAGGACCTGGCATTGAGTAGTCAAATAAGCTTTTCTCAACAGTAATGAGATTTTAATCAATACAATGAAAATAATATAATAAAGAATGAAGTGAAATAAGCATGAAGAGGTTACTATTTAAAGTAGTAGAACAAAAAGGCTCAGAAAAACTCCTCACACTTCTGGAACACTGCTGGAGACAATATGTGTACTTTTTGTTCCTGCACCAGCACACAATGTTTCACTAATCACCTTGAAAAAGCTTCTGCATATTAACAACATACAGAGTCAAAGTACATTGCTATTTTTCTTTTATAAATTATCAATGAGAACAATGATGATATAGTTTTATAAAGCATTTAAGAAAATTGTGTTTCTGTCCCAATTCCAGCAAAACATTTGGTCAAAGGTTCTAAATGCTTTTTGTCTCACTGCTCTTGATGGCTTTAGTGAAAGAATTAGTATCTTAAGCTTTTTATTTTTATTTTTCCTTTTTCCTTTTCTGTATTTCCAGCTGTATACTGGAATAATATAGCATGGAATATCTTGCAAGAATTGTCACGTAAGAAGAACCATATTTGTTTTTCCACTACAATGAAGACCATATCTGAAATGCAGTATATTCTGGATAGAAATTGCATATTGGTTTGTCTTTTTGACAGTTCTGAAAGATAATGTCAGTCAAAATAAATACTTTTGGTGAAGTGCACAATTGTCTTTTCAGGACCAGAAAGACCTTGAACTCAAAAGCCACCAAAATAAACTATCTTTAGGTCTATTATGAGTAACTTCTTGACTCATTACATTACATATTTGGGAATATGAGAGCAACACATTGGCCCTAGTCAAAGTAATTAGAGTAAATAAAGAAATTGAAATGACTGCCCTTTCTCACTCCTGCCTCTTTCAGGAAGGGAGATTTCCAAAGGGTGTCTTCCAGGGCCAGCAATCCAAATTTTCTTTGATGTGTGGGTGAATGCAGGGATGGAATATAAAAGGCCAGGCTTCCTTATGCTCCCTAACAGGCAAGCATGAAGAACCACTTCTGCTACAGCTGTGGTCTCTGTGGACAACAACAGGGCTTTTTCTAATCATCTGAAGTACCTAAGACATGTTTAGTCAATTCACAACCAATTAGCAACAAACCAATATATTTCACAAACAAAGTTTACTTACTCAAAAGTTGGCTTCTGAACTTGTACACTCATGGAAATGTCAGATGCCAGTAAACCTTAACCATACAACAGGTTGAATATTCAAGTGATATATTTAAGCCTTCAAAGACAAGCCCAAAAGCTTTTAGCCATTCAAACAATGCTGACAAAGTTAGTTAAGCAAAACTCAATTAACTTACAAAAGGAATCCTGGGTAAAAGGCAAAGCAGTTCATTTATGGCCTCAGCAGAACACTGTGACATGATGTGAAACAACACTGCTGAAAGACTGGATATTCTAATGCCTGTTAGAAAATGTTCCTTTGAAAAGAATTAAAATCAAAATGATACATTTTTAAAATCTTCTTTGTTCCAATAGATTTCATTACCTAGAGAGGTTGCTGTATGACATGAAATGGGCAACCTGAAAGGTCAACCGGAAAGACTGCCAGAGTTGGTGCACCAACCACGATTTGCTGGGATATATTTAAAACACATGAGCCTCTCCACGGCTAAGAATTGAATCAAGACATTTACATTAATGGGCCTTTGACAGAGTAATACTCAGTTTTCTTATACTACACGGAAACTGCACAATATGAGCACCATTACAAGATATATAGCATATGGATACCATTAAAGCTCAATTATAAGGAATACTTGCTCATTTATTTCTCTAAGCACTACTGCAAGGAATGTAGCAGCAGTTTCACAGATGTCAAGTGGAAATAGCAGCCTTTCATTTAATTTGCTGAAAGATTGTTCCCTCCTATTAACTAATTTCCTCCTAAAGTTGTGTCAGTGTTATAACAATAAAAACGTCATTTTAACATGAAGTTTAAACCAGTGAAGGCAAATTGCTGGAACAAACTACTTAGCAGCCTTGCTAACCTCTTCTTATTTCCTTCTCAATAGGTCTCAAACTAGCCCATCATTGTACAAGTCTCATTTTGTCTTTACCCTCTGCTATATGGATTCCTACAGTGACATGCATGTATCTCTGGCACTTACTGCTGGGGTTTTATTACTGCTTGTTTAATATAAAACATATATTCTGGTAAGTCTTTTAAAATCATATTCAGTTATACCACATCCTTTAAGCCAGGTCTACTCAGTTAGGTTATGGTGTGCTACAGTGTCAAGGTCTGCTCATTAAAAAGAAGGAAAGACAAGGACACCCAGTTTTTTATGTGAGATTAGAGTAAGAACACCACATATTTTGGATGTTGGCTGGGTGCATCCACTTAGCTCAACACTTAGAAGAAAGTCCACATCTGCCCCTTGGACAAGAAGTCAGGCTGAATGTCTTCCCCAACATAAAGACATGTTAGTGAGCTCCTGCTCTTCCCTGTCCTTACAAAAGTCAGCCTGTAGTGAGCTAAAAATCAGTCAAGGCAGAACACAATCATGGAAGTGTTGCTCAATGAGATATTCATTCTTAAGGTTGACTTACCAGGCATTAACTCTCTACTCTCTTTACTACTTACTCTCCACTATAATAATTCCAAAATTATATGGCAATATTAGGGAAAAAATCCCAGCAGAATCAGCCTATACAGCATCAAATTGGCCCTGTGATCTTCAACACCTTCATAAATGACTTGGACACAGGTCTGGAAGGGATACTAAGAAAGTTTGCAGATGATACAAAACTGGGATGAGCTGTTGACTCCCTTGAGGGGAGGGAGGCCATGCAGAGAGACCTCAACAAATTAGAGGGCTGGGCAATCACCAACTGTATGAAGTTCAAGGAAGGGAAGTGCTGGATTCTGCACCTGGGATGGGGCAACCCTGGATGTATGGACAGATTGGAGAATGTTATCCTGGAAAACCTGTGTGTCCTGGCTGATGGCAAATTGACCATGAGCCAGCAGTGCCCTGGCAACCAGGAGGGCCAACCCTGGGGGGCATCAGGCACAGCATCACCAGCAGGCAAGGGAGGGGATTGTCCTGTTCTGCTCTGAGCTGGGGTGGCCTCACCTCAAGTGCTGGGGGTAGTTTTGGGTGCCACAATATAAAAAAGGCATTGACCCACAAGAGAGTGTCCAAAGGAGGGCAACAAAGATAGTGAAGGGTCTGGAGGGGAAGCTGCATGAGGAGTGACTGAGGGCACTTGGTCTCTTTAGCATGGAGAAGAAGAGGCTGAGGGAAGACCTCACCACAGTCTACAGCTTCATTGTGAGGGGAAGAAGAGGGGCAGACACTGATCTCTTCTCTGTGGTGACCAGGGACAGGACCTGAGGGAATGGCCTGACAGAAAAATTGAAGTTTTGCAGTTAAGATTCCATACCTTTTAATGCTGTGAGGAAAAACCTCAGATAGCTACAAAAAGCCTTGAGGCATTCATATACATGACTGAATTTGGAGGAACTTCTGGACATTAGTACCCATGTCAGTTCTGCAACCACTCATTTTGTCAGCACAGCTGAATGAGTTATAGCACTGCATAACATTTAGGGTTATATTTTATCCTACATACCTACAAACTAATTCTTTAATGTGTACTCTTTGTCAGTTGTAATATCTTGTAGTACATGAAAGCACAGGAAAAAAGTGCAGCTGATCTAACTGAAAGTTACAGTGTGATCAAACTGATTTACAGTACTTAGATTACTGCCTAATCCACCACATAGTGACTTCAAAGAATACATAAGGCACTTAAAAATATCTCTTTCTCCAAATGGTTGCATGTCATTTAACTACTCTTATTTTGCCATGTGCAAGCTGAGCTTTATTACCGCAAATGCTCATGAAAATTGTGTTACATTGGTGACTTCAAAGAAAACAATTAGCAAATTTGAAAATAAAACAATTTAGAAACTTAGGATACTGACAAAATGATTTGAAGCAGATTCAAACCATTCAATTATTTGAGTAATTCAAATACGAATTATTTGCAACCATGTGTCTAAAGAGAAAGAAAGCCAAATTCACTACATTCTTTATTCATCTGATTTGTTCTGAAGTGATTTGTTCAATATAACTAATGCGATAAACTGCAGTGCTGTCCAATTGTTAATTTTGAAGTGAAAGCTAGTTTACTCAATGAAATTTTTTTGATATGAAGAACAAAATGGGTTATTTCAGGGTCCTAAAACCACTGATATGCCACTGGCTGCGAAACACAAATCAATAGCCAGTATAAGATGGCCACCACCACCATGCATTATTCACAGTCATTCAGGTCAACCACAAACCTCAACTATTCAAGTTCAAACACTAAGTAAGTGTTTGACTTCTTTGTGATTGTTTTGCTTGTTTGATTGGGTTTTTTTATGCATCTGAGAGTTATGCATAAAGCAAAACTGATACGAGATCTGCATGAATCTTACTCTCTTCCACTAAATGAACAGAATTTCCGAGTAGGTCCTTTCTAAAATTCCAAGGCTGTTACTGGATTAGAGCCTCAGTAACTAACTCCCCTCCCTCCCCCAATCCCTTATATATTTTATTGTCATTATAGAGCAGTCAAATCAAAATACTTGGTTTGGCCAGCTCTCTGCTCAGATTGAGCTGGATCAAACAAAAGACAGAGATGGCTTTGCTTTATTTAGTTGTCCAAAACCAAGTTTGTGATCCCCATATGGCCTGAGAACAAGCAGGTCAACGCTGCCAAGCAAATACCCACTTTTAGGCACTTTTGAATTCACTCACAAAACACAGCACAGCAAGTGGGGAAGACTGGGAGAGACACTTAAGAAGTTTGACTCCTGAGCTGAACTAACCTGATAATGAAGATATCCACATTGATTCCTTGGTCTCAATTATTCACAAGCCCTTAGGCATAACCTGCCCACCATTCACCTATCAGTAACATCTGATTTGGACTCTCCAGCGAATGCTTTCTTTTAAAGGAAGCAATAACCTAGGGAGTAAAAGCACATCTGAGAAGTGAAAAGCCCAAGCCTGCTGAATTCCTGGAGAATGTCTCAAGTATTAGGAGAAAAGCTCTTCTGGCAAATGCTCTCCATTTTCTGTTGAAATTGTGTCACAAAACAAGTGAAAGGACAAGATCCACTGGACTGAAAACTCCTGGCTTTTGGTCTCCCAGAACACCTTCTCTAATGCATTCCTAATGAAAACTTAGCAACAAAATTCCTAAAACAAGACAAGCAGATTCCCCAGAAGTCTTAATGTAAATAAATCAGGTGGCTTTAACTATCTGTTCACTGACAGTCTATGGATACTGAATAGTTTTAGACCATTTTCAGTGTCTGATCTACATAGATGGTTTGTGCTTTTTCCCAATCACTTGTTAAAAATAAGACTAAATATAAATCATACTGATAAGATTACAATTCTTTGTAGATTTTAGTAGATCAGGTTTGATAGTAGCAAAACCAGGCAGTCTGCTTAAGAAGATTTTCTCTTATCAATTCTGCTGCTAGGATCCTATTTGTAATTTTTGTTCAGTATCATTTGATTTCCTAATAGACAAGAGGTTCTGATCATGGGGTGACCCACAATAACCTTCATACCTCATAAAGAAAGCAAGAAGGGTACAAATACTCTACCCCTCAAGTCACCTTGTCAAGCTAATTCAACATACCTGGGTAATTTCTATTTTCTCCTTGCAATTCTGAAAAACATTTAGAGATAGTATTTGAAAAATGCAAACTAGTATGACCGTCACAGTAATTGCATTGGTTACATTTATTAATTGGTCAAAATTAAGTCAAAAAGAGTTTTAGTAACATCATTATATTACTTGATTAGTTTTGAAAGTGATTATCATAAGAACTCTATTTAATTGGAAGCATCTCAATTTACAGGATGCATTCAATTCTCAGTAGCATTTTAAGATGATCCAACATATGCAGGTCAATTACCAGTAATCACTGTTTCATACAACTGCTTCAGAAGAAATTTCAGTACAACACTGGAAAAGAATGATAGATGGTTCTAAAAATTTCAACTGAAACTCAGTTCTGAAAGATACAGCTGAACTTCAGCTCATGTTGTTTTGGTAAAAGGCCATATCTAACATCTACACTGTTAAAACCATTTTGAAATGCTAGACTATAAAAATCTGACCAAAGATTAGAGAACAGTTGTCTACCTTAAAACAGATGATGATAATTTTTCAGGACTGCCAAATTACTGAAATGCACTAACTGCACTCATGCCCAGCTGCACATTAATTACTAGATTAGAAAGTTATAATTAATTTTCTTAATATCACTACACCGCTTTTCTTCCTTGAGTTAATAAAACCAGATTGCAATCAATCTTTGTTAATTCACGCTGCAGAACCTAAGTGCCGTAGCTATTTCCATACGCGAAGAACACCGCACGCGCAGCTCCTGCAGTAATACCCTGCCTAGAAGCTGAATCTTCTGACATTTAATGAAGTGTTGTAATAAGGCCAATAAATTATAAATCATAATTTGACTTAGTATAGTTAGTAGAAAAACTACAAAAGCTTAAAAATGAATTCTTAAAGAATCTCCCTAATGACAAAATTTAGAAGTGGATACTGTGTTCCAACATATTTTGAACTAGAAAAGAGGGTTTACCCATAGTTGCATCATTGAAAACCTTCACTGATGAGACTTTTAAAGTGCTGCAGACCTTTGCACTTATTGCAGGAAACATTAAGAACTAGTAAAGGAAAACAACTTTATAGAGATACAGAGTAAAGTTCATCGAAGTTCTCATCGAGAGCATTCAGTTATAAATACAGCAAAGATAATTAATGCAGCATTTAAACCAGCACATATTCTCCTGTGTCCATATCTGCATTAGCAACAAAAGGTGTTTTTATAAGATGGAAAGGATTATTTATGTAATATCAATGCATCATTTTTTCATTTTCCATTAAGCCCAAAAGTTGGTTTATTTCTGCAGCTTCATTACTGCTTAAAATGTGTATTTTTTTTCTCTCCTCACTTCCCTTCCTTTGTAAAAGATGAGTGTAGAAATATGAGAACTATGACGTTGTGGCATCCAAAGTGTGGTAGCCTACTCTATTTTGATCTAATAGAAGTCTTCACATGGTCAGCTTAAGTGAAAGAAAGGGAACAGCAAATGTCAGCAGCAAATGAAGGCTGAAAATATTTTTTATTTGGGTGTTTGTGATTTTTGATGTTTCTAAAGTCTCCTGGGGAATGGTAAAGAGCAAGTAATTTTGTATTTGGGAAAGACTCGAGATAAGAAAAGGGATTTTAAGAGTATATACAGCCTTCAGCAGCAAAGGCAGGTACAAGCTTTTATTATGTATTTATTTCTCCCAAACTTCCCTACGGGAGCCCAATTTGCCTTACTCTGCTAAACGTTATAATTATGTTTTATATATATATATATATATGTAAAACATCTATAATTTGTGTTGAGGTACAGATACACCCCCCACTCCACCCTCAATATATACCAAAATACACACAGGCTTGATTATTACTCTTTCCAGAATATTCAAATATTTCAATATATTTAAGACCTTAAGGAACAATGTATTAGATGCTACACTAGGACAAGTAGTATTTATGGATCAACTCTTCCATAAATGATCATACCCTAAAGCAGCAACTTGGTATATGTCCCATTGAGGGGCTGCAGAGAGCCAATCAACTAGGTGACCTCAAGAACATTAGGGAGGTAGGAAGCAAGGAGTTAAAGAAGGAGGGATGGAAGTGGGGATGGAAGAGAGGAAGGGGAGGAAATGAGTTACAGTCTGCCCAGAAGTCTCAAAAGACATATGTGGGACAATACCCAGTATAATTTCCAAATATTAATTTTCACATGCCATCAAACTGAAACATCTGGAAAAAGACTCAGAGAAGCAACCCATAGATAGGGAAAACATTATACATCTAGGACTCAGATTCCTCTTGTGGAAGATGTGCAGGCCAAGTCAGAATCACAGTTCAGTAGAAAAAACTATCAGAGCTGAAAATGATCACTGGTGTGCTTCTCCTCCAAAATCAAAATGAATTAGAAGAGGGGAACAAACATGGAAGAGGAGTAGCAGGGTTAGAAAATACACAAAGTGGAGCAGGATCAAAGACAGATTGCAGGAGTTTTGATTCAAAGAAAATGTACCACAAAAAGGAAGTGCATGGTCTCAGAACCTTGTACTAAAAACTTGCAATGTCCCGATCAAGGATCTGGATGTTTAAGAGACACTATGAGAAACAACATAGCTGTTTTCCAACCAAAACCAGTGCTGTTACATTGATCAACATCTAGATAACTAGAAGGAACAAACACAGCACTACAGGCATCTGTATTTAATGCTGAGATTACTGTTTAAAAACAATTACATGTTCTGTATTCAGCTGAGTGTAGGAAGCTGGTCATAAAGCTGAGAAAATGCAAGTAATGATCAGTAATTATGTAAGTAGGCAAGAAATTAAAACTTGCATCATTCCTGAAAAGAAAGAAAACTCTTCAATTCTCACCAAATCTTAAACATAACTGAACTATTAACAAATAATAAACTTTTGTTTCTGTTAAAAGGTAAAGCAAAAAAATGAATCTGCATGAATGTTCTTATTATTCTGATAGACTGATTTCTAGGGGGAAAAAGATAACCTATTTTATGCTGATTTGTTATTTTAATGTCAATCTAAAAGATTAAATGGAAAATTGTACTGCAAGAGTATCTGACATATCCATGAAAACACATATGCCATGAATTTCAGAATAACAAAAGGTGTCAGAAGCAGTTATGAATAGTCATCTTAAAATTAAACATGCTTATAAAGATGGCATAACACAAACCCCTCAGCATGGCATAATGAAACTGAAAACCACATAATGCAAGTTTCACAGTATTAATAAGATTATGAAGTGCCAAAAAGAAAGGTTAAAAGTTCAGAGAAGTAAAACTGTTATTTGTGATATACACAAATGTGTCAGCTACAGCAGGATTTCGGCTGTCCAGCTGAGAGGACACGCTTTGGTGGAGGTTAAGGAGAGAGCCTCTTGCATCAGCAGCAGTAAGAAAACATAAAATGATGAATAAAGATTTACCAATACATACATCTATCTATGTGTTTATCTGAAATGAAAGATGTATTTCCAAGAAGTATTGAAGGAAATTGCTTTTTCAGCGAGGAAAAAGATCCAGTATTCTTAGAAGATAACAGCAGAATCTGTTCTCAGTACTGATATCTAAAAAAATGCAGGGAGCAACTCTTGTTCATGCTCATCATTTTAGGATGGTAAGGATACAGAGAATACAGAGAATACAACTACAAACATCAGTCAGCTATTGCCTTGGTCCAATCTCAATCCTTATTACCTACCACATCATATAGATGCTTAAACCACTGTGGGAGAAATAACCAAACAACCCCACAGAGCTGAGAATTTAACCAGATAGAAGTATCAAATTCCAGGTAAAATACACAAGCAAAGCACTTTGCAAGTACCCCCCTTCTGCTTCTCATGGTCATTTCAGGACTTCCCTAATGAGAAATGAGTCATAGATTTTGCAGGCAAAATCCTGCAGGTGTACATGGATTGTAACAAATACATAAAGTAAACAACTCCTGAGTGGCTTTATAAACTGGCTGTTGGAAAATTCTTAGGTGGAAAAATCCCAACACAACTATTGTTTTTAGATGATGTGTTTTTTCTGAGCTGACTTGAACTGTGGTGGAAGTGACTGAGAAGTACTTGTGCTCCTTTTATGCATTTAATGAAACATGAAGTCTCTAGGAACTGAAGGAAGCCTCTTTTGACAGTCACATTTTGTCTACTGTAAGATTATCATTTACTTCACACAGATGAGAATTAGGTCATACATGATACAAGCAATTAAAAGGGAAATGATCTTTAACCAAGTGCAAAGATTAATGTGCCTACACTGAGGTGTCAGCGCTCCCAGCACAGTCAGTAGCAGCCAAGGAAAAGCAGCCCAGCAGGCCAGGCCCCGTGCACTTGACTTCAGGGCAGGATAAATGCTCCTCAAGCTGCCTCACAGTGCCTTTGCAGTGTCCCACCACAGTGAGAGCTTGTTCTGCTGTGCTGGTGAACAGACAAAAATGTCTCATCTGGAACTGAGCCTCATCCTGCACATCCTCACAAACAAGTCCAACCCTCAAATATTCTGGCAGTTCAACACTAAGGGTTGCCTTGCAACTCCTGGGCAATGGGAAGGTATGGCATACAGATAACTCCTGGTTGTCTGCCAGTATCAAGGTGGTAACAGCACTTATCCAGTTAAATCAAGAATGGTTTTAACTCTCAGGAAGCAAACTGAGGATCTGATGCATCTTTCCCACCCTACATCACTGCATTTCAGTGAAGGACTGGTTACAACCAGACTGGGAGGAAATGCCATGTACCTGTTGGCATACGCTGTAGGTGAGTGGGGTGAACTTCCTAGTGCTGATTTCTTCTAGGGCAAAACAGTTCAACTTGCTTATCCTCCCCCTTCCTGGCACAGAAAACCTTCCTATCTTTTTTATAAATAACATACTAAAAAAAAGCAATTCCTCATTTTGTTAAGCCATCAAGACAAATCTTCTGATAGTCAGGGAAGGTTTTGATACCCTGGAGTGTCTGCTGAGGAGGGGGGCAAGGCCCATGGAGTGGAGTCTCCAGTAACCTGCTGGTTTCTGTGGGACTGTCTGGCAGCAGGTTTGCTTGGTTCTGTGAAAGAACATTACCTACTGTTAGCACCACAGAGATCTATAAAGTGTTTGTAATCGTACATTTTGTGCTGAGGAACACCACTGCTAATACTCACATGGGCTTTTATACAGATAAGTAATATGATAATTATGAACTTGTAAGTATCTATACTCATTTTACATTGCACTAATAAACTGTGGGGAAAGAGTGTTTAAACTTGGAATCTGGGATCAGAATCTTTCTTTTGGCTATAAAGAAACCACTTAAACTGAGAAGGATATTTTGCAGTAATAATAATAGGTCCCAAATTCTTCCTATGTTATTGCCAGAGGGCAGCCTCCCACACAAATTCTGCATTACAATATTGAATTGAAGCTGCTAGTTGAATAAGATAGCCTATCATTATGGGCTATCACCAAAATAATATTTTTCTTGGTTCTTTTTCTTTCTCGACAAAGAGCTACATTCATTGAACTATCTCATGAAATTTTTGTGATATTATTATAAATTAGATTTTTTTACATTGCTTAATTGGAAATCAGACATCACCACAGGTCAAATATACTGAAAACTGAACATAAAGCAGTAGTCATGCAATGCAGAACTAGCTACTCATTTCAGGTAAGGTGATGACACAGCAAGGAATTTCAGATGAGGCAAAGACATGGCAAGGAATTTCCTGTGGTGTTCTAACATGTTCTAAAACACGTAAATTTCTAATTTTCTGTTATTTAACATGCATAACTATTTTGCCAGGTTGTTTTGCATTCAATACTGACTCATGAAATGTAAACTTGTTTATGAATCATGCAATGAACTGAAATGGCTGTGCTGAAAAAATGTACCCTTTGCTGAAATCATCCTTGTCACTAGTTACTTATAAATTAGGATGTAATTAATTTCCTCATCTCAAGATGTTAGTGCTTTCAATTAATTGTGCAAGGTCTTCTTTAGTCAATGGAAAAAGATTAGTATATCCAGACAACAGATCATTCTATGCCAAAACATATGTTTAACAAAAAACAAATAATTTTTAGAGAGGTAAAGTTCAGCTAGGATTATCTCTTTGCATCCAGTGCTAATATAATCCACACTGTGATCCAAATGCCTGAAGGCAAAAGTCTGCTTTTCACTGGTCTGTTTTGCTGCAGGGGAAAACTCAGTGTTTGACTCAATATCCAAACCCTTTTTTGTTATTATTACCACTTTATTACATCAGTGGAGCCATTTGCCAAAACCACACAAACAAAGCCTTTGTAAAGTATGTCTGCTACTTTTAGCTTTTTTTCTTACGTAATTTTGATTTCTTCCTCTAAAATTATGCCAAAATTAGACAGAAGGGATATAATTAAAGATTTCACCTAAACACAGCTTCTGCATGATCCTACAATAACAAACTGTGCAGGTAGTGTAAGCTTTTAATCTCTAAACTCCCTTTAAAAAGAGGGTTTTTTTGGCAAATATAGTCAAATTTGAAGAATAACCTTTATTTAACTGCAAATTCTGCACTTTTAATTTTTTTTTTTTTTAATTTATACACTAGAATTAACATCCAAACCAGAAAAATTAAATTATCCATCTTGGTTAAATCTCTCCAAGAAAGTGCTTCTTGTGTCACTTGGACAAGTAAAAGCATGAACTGCTAATTCTGTTAAAGAATATCATATCATACAAAAATTTTGCGAAATAATGCAACAATCAATCACATTTCAGGCATTTCTGACAGTGTAAGTGGGAGAATCAAGCTGTCAAAAAAGTTTGCTGAATTTAGATATTTGGATCCCTTTGTTATATTCTCAAACTTTCTCAATGCATTGAAACGCCTTACACAAACTATAAAGGCATGTACTCATAAATGCATTGGTGATGATGTTTTGGAGATGCCACAGAAGTCAAAAAGAACCATTCTGTTATATGCTGAATTATTTTCTTAAGAATACTGGAGTTTTTCTAATGAGGTACCACACACACAAGACATTTTGAAGACCATGAGACCTCAAACATGTTTTGAAATTGGGAATGACTTTGAAACTTCGAAATATTTTCAAGCAAATTCTATTGTCTAAAGAGCAACACTGCAAACCTCCAAGGTGGCTGGTTTATTGGCCACATTTCCACCCTGGTGGACAGTGCTGAGAGAGAAGCTCCTTTAAATACCTGCAACCTAAAATAGTGCCACCACCAGTAGTGTGAAATACCAGAGTGAGTGTCCCACAAGACAACACCACCTGTGTGTGTGCCATCCTTCCAAACTCTGTGGCATTTTAGCATAAACCCCCTCTCCAAAGTAGCCTCAAAGTTCTGCTGGCAAGCTGAGATGGTGGGGAGAACCATCCTATTTAGCATTACTGTCAGAACAGAAATCTTAGCTGCTGGTAAAAGTTGTTCAAAAAAACCCCAAACAAAACAAACCTATTGGTGAATTTTTTCTTGCTATTTTCTTTTTTTTTCCAAGTGATGTGAGATAAAAAACTCTGTTTGAAATTGTGCTATGGGTGTATCTTCTTGCTCTGAATACATAGTGGCTCCAATACTCAGAAGTGCCAAGAAACTCTTGATAGAACTGAACACACTTTGAGGCCTGGAAAGACCTGTGGCATAACTTAACTGTGCTGTACAAAATGTAGCAATTTAAAAAATAATAGTAATTTTAAAAGTCAGAAGAGGACCTTGCTTTAAAATCATGCTGACAACATCCCAGTGCCATAAATATTGCAGTTCTGTCACTTCCATCCTCAGTTACCTACGAATAAATACTTTGTGCAAACAATTTAGCAAGGCCCCTGCTATTTCACTTCATAAAACATGTTATATTGAATACAACTCAGATCTACTATTTATGTACAATCAATATTAAACTGTGAAAGGCAAAGAATCTTAAACTGACACCAGACACAGTAAACATTCTACAATTATGTCAAGTAAATCTTACCATTCCCTGTGACTTGATTTCAATACAGATTAATCACATGTACTTCAAACTCCTCTTTTTTAACCTGTTAGGCTTCCTACTCTGATCCACTCCAACTATACCTCACAGTTTTTCTTTCTATACAACACTTCCCATGATCCCTAAAGCCAGAAATGATTACCTAATTTAGGTTTGTCAGTGAGCCAGAGAAACAGGCACAGTATCCCCCTTAGCCACAATAACATTTATGAACAGGCTGGATAACCAAAAACCCCCCATTTCCAGTTTGTTATGTTTCCAGAAATAAAAATATTATTTACTCTAGTTGAAACTTTTTCATTAAGGCAAGGCATAACTATTTTTCCAAGTTTCAGATGCACTCAAAGGTTATATGCTACATTGATTCTTCATAAAAAGGCAGGCACCTTAATGCCTAACAGTATTGCCACATCACAACACACAAGGCACAATAAATAACCTTAAAACTACGCAACTGGTCAATGCATAGAGAGCAAACATTTAATGGAAAATATATTCTTTCATGTAAGAATGCTTCTGGGTTGCTTACTGGCAAGTAGTAATGTGGTCTTATTGGAAATAGTAACTAAAAACCAGATACAGGTCTGCTTTCAAAGGAGGGAAAAGTGACATAAAGACAAAATTTCCATCTGAAAGAAAAAAAAATGCGCAGAATTTTTTATTCAGATGTTTATTCCTGATTGATTCAACAGAATAACAACAATCATCCCATAAACACAAGCCCCATACGCTTCCTCTTTAATAGCTATGGGGGTAAAAAAAAAATAGATATGTTAAAAAGATTACTTGATCCTGCAAACTTGATGCAAGTCTGATTGTTAAGATTACTTAATTCACTAAGTGAGTTATAATTTCAGATTTTTTAATTTCTATAAATCTGAGAGGTAAATTACAGAAATAGACAAGCAATCTCATCGATCAGTCATAAACTACTTTAAGTTTACAGAAAAAAGAGAAATGACAATTTTAGCATGGAGAAGCCAGATTGTCACAGCTTACAAGGAAAAAGGAAAAAAGGGATCGTGAACTAGTGGTATTTTAAGGAACTGTTATAGTTGGCATTTTAGAACTACTGAAGAAGAAATATCTAAACAAAGGATTTGTGTGAGAGAGGAAAATAAATAAGTAAATAAAGAAATAAAAGTGGCTTTGCCAGTTTCTGTTTCTTATCCCCCTATATAAGACTCAAACCTGTCAACCCACCATTACTTTATGCACTTCTCCCTCTACAGCCATTCTTTCTACCCCTGTTTTGGGCCAGAAGAGTCCACAAGTGCTATTCTCACACTGTTCACTTAAATAAGCAAGTGAGCCATAAAGGGAACTTCAAATCTTGCAGCAAAAGCAGAAGTGAAAAACAGATGCTGAAGATGAACTGAAAATACAGAGCAACATCAGAGATACAGAAGTGCAACTGAAACTTTAGAAAGAAAAGGAAATCCCCCTACAAACCACTGATCTAATTACTTAAATTGTACCTTAGAGAACAAAGAAGTTTTACCAGCAAACATACTCATGAATTGGCAAGTATTTTTAGCTGAAGAATAGGACAATGAACTTTTTATCATATTTGATAGATAGCAAGAGTTCCACAAACAAGACAGTAAGTGTCCTGTGATCACTAAGTGGTGAGGAAAGAGGCAGGATGAACTGAAACAATAGAAAAGATAAAGAGAATAATACTTCAAGTGGATGTCTTTGGTATGTGAGGAGACAAAAGCACATGTCTATGTTTACACACAGAGGCATGCAAGGAGAGAACAAGTCTGGCTATGATGATACAGGACGAGCAGAGAGAACCAACTATTTTGTAAAGAACATTTGCAAAGTTAAACAAATATCCAGCTCATCTCTTAATCCAGAAACAGTAATTTAAAAGTAACCCCTGACACCCATAATCTATTGTGAGTGTCTTCCAATTTGAAGCATAAATCAAAATAAAATCAAATAAAATACTAATCAGAAATGAGGCATATTAGATCCGCAATGTATGCAAGCTTCAGTGGCTTAGCATTTCCTAAGCCTGGATGACAGCATATTTGTTTACTCACAGTATTATGGAAGAGTCATCTGCTGAAGGTCAAAGCTAGGCAGATGTGCAAGGAATCAGAATGAATAACCAAGAACCCACCATTTCACATCAGTTTTTCTGCCACAGCAAAGGAAATTATCTTGGCAGATCCTCTTTCATTTTTGTGCCAGGTAAGAAACGAATCCCTTTTGCATTACCAGCTTGCACTGTTTGCAGCTGACATCTGTAGTGCCCCACAGCAGTGGCTGTGAGAAGGGAGGAACAAACCATAAAGACCTGCCACATCATTTGAACTATATGCAAAAAGAACATTGATATATTAACAGTTAATGAGGGATTTAGAGAAGCGTTATAAAAAAGACACATTTTTAGCCTGAATATCTTAAGGATTCTTTAATATACTATGTAAAGCAAGGTATTGTTGTGTTGCAATTACAGACATATGCTAGGGTTTTGTGTTCAGAGGTTTCTCTAACAGCTTAAAAACAACACACCTCAAGCTGCTGTACAACTGAGCTTGTGTAAAACTTATTAAAGCCTGTTGTGAAAAAATTATTAGCATGCATGTAAGTAACCAGCCAAAGTCCAGGCAGCAGTTAACCAGCCCCCTCAATGAAGGAAGTTCAGGAGTCACTAACTCCCTCCCGCTCCTACACACGGATGTGCTTTTTTTGGCTTCCTACCTCACTGCTGTTGGAAAGGAATGTGGAAGATAAGCCTGTCTGAACTGACATGCCAGGGGTTTCTGTAGGACTGGCCCTGAGCAGTTTACTGGGAAGCCAGAAGCAAACACAGCCCATCAGGCAACACATCAGTGTCCTTTACACTATGGGGAAAAGGTGCACTCATAAGTACAGAGCAAGCAGGGAACAGTGGAAGATGCTGACTGTCAAGGAGGCAGCCACTCAAAAAAACTACATCACCAACACATGCACACTGAAATTCTTTTTGATTCACTTTCTTGTGATGAGTGATGCTGGGGTTTATTATCAGTATGAAAAAGGCTGATGTGTCCTTAAAAATACACAAATACACCCTACAGGGGTCATTTTCAATATTCTATGCCAAGCAGTACAAAGAAACCATTTTCTTTACCAGCACAGTATCATGGGTAGCAGTCCTGAGCTGCACCAAGGAATTGCTGACGTCTCGATCCAGACACTGCTGGCAAGACTGACTTCAGGAAAGCAAGAATCTCTTACAGCAAACACAGAGATGCCTTCAAATCATGACTGCCCAAAGCAAAACCACTCCTTGGCAGAGGGTACAAAACAGTGAGTCTCCTGTAGCAGGTATTCCTCTTGTTTCTTGATATGAAAGACACACTGATACCACATTTGAGAACAGGTAAAAATAACAGTACAAAGTGGCTAGAAAACTTTCAGAGCAGCATATGTCTTATTGCTCTTAGCCTACCTAAAACAACACTGAAAGGACTTCAGGAGGAGTGATGAGCAACATATTAACAAAAAACATATGAGCAACATATGACAAAAAACACAGCCTGGTCTGAGATGAATAAATATATTTCTGTATGTATTCTTCTGTGTGCAACATATATCCACTTAAGTTTCCCAATTTAAACTGTAGAACCAGAAGGACAAAAGCTCTTCAGCAATTGTAACAGTTTTGTGGCAAAGATGGATTTAACATAATTTTTTATGTGTTCTAGTCACCAAAATGCAGTGGTTTTACCTCTTGATATTAAGCAATGCCCAAGGTATCCCAGTGGGAGTGTTGAAAGCAGGTAGCAGTTTCTCTCCAAGCTCCACTGCCTTTTTTCGGAAAACCTGAAAGTTAAGAAGAAACCAAGTATTAGAAAATGCATTGTTGTTCCAACTAAATTAATTTAGTTAATATCATTAGTGAGCATATGGTACAATCCATCTGAGCACAATGAAGCATCCCTGCTCCTTCAGAATGACGTCAAAGGGACGAAGCAGCGCAGCCTGTTTTCCATCGCACCTGGTAAGGGGAGAACTCGTGCAGCAGGATCACACAGTGACAATGCCCAGATGACCTGCTCCTGGCACGACTGGCATCGAGCCAGAGCCACCAGCACAGCCAGACCCGACCCTGCAGAGCAGGTTATGCACTCCTGGCTGCCCCTGCCAGGTACCCTGTGCCCAGGGAAGGGGCCACGAGCCAAGGATGCTGCTGCATCCTGGCTGCATCCTGGCTGGCTGGCCAGCTGCTCCCTGCCCCGAGCTCCACGTCCTCCTGGAGCGTGGGGACACAGCTGCAGGAAGGACCTTTGCTCTCTGACAGAGGTTTAGCAACAGGGGCTCAGCACACTGCAGGAGCCTGGGCCGCATCACCACGTAGCTGCTGTACTGCCAACCTGCAGCATGGGCAGGCTGTGGCAAAAACACCCCCACACATCACTGAAAAAATAAAACCCACACATTTTGCAGTGCTACAGTCTTTATGGACTCAGCTGGCTTATACCCAGAGAGTGTCAGTGCCACAATTAATCAAAAAATTGGAGTATACTCCTGGGAGAGTATATATATACTCCTGAGACTTAACTGATATGCAGCATCTAAAGATTTTCAGCTTTCATTTAAAAAAAAATGAAGTGGAAAGACCCCAAATGCTTACCATACGCCCACAAGAATGACAGACAATTTAACAAGAGGAACTTTTATGTCCACGTAAATAGTCAAAAAGCTGGAACAAAGAGGATTTTGCTTTCCTTCAACTGCCAGCTCAGCTCAGGTTACATTAACCTTACTGTTTGTGCACTGAGTGCTCTACTAAGAGAGGTTTTAATTAGAAGCAATATTGTTCCAACTTAAATATAGAAACCTATTTAGTGATTTCAATATGTGGATGTTCAAGGCCTACTTGCTTGGAATTACACTGGGATCTTGCACAACACTGAAAGGGATTATCCCAGGTGTAGTAGTCAAAATAGCAAAGTCACCTTCACTGTTCTCTCTTTCTAATAATGGTTCCTTTCAACTCATTTTTTCTTCTCAGATGTGTTTATGATGGATTTATATTCAGTTTGTACATCTGATGCACCTTGTGGTGCAGCCATGCATATATGTTTATATAAAGACGTTTGCTGGGCAAAACAAGGTAATGCAATTTCTTTCCACAAAAATAAAATACAATCTATAAAATACCACTTTCTAAAAGCCACGCTGAAAGAAAGTTTTTATTATTGAAAAATATGAGATCAGGAGTGAATATAAAACTCTGGGACAATTGTGTTACCATAAAGAAGCACCAGACTATCCCATCCCACAGTCTCACCATATGATACAGATCTCAAGATTGCTGTGGCAACAGTCCAAGATTCAGAATTACAGTAAAAGGTATTTTGGGGGAGGTTAAGTAATTTCAAGCCAAATTATGTCTGGAGTCAGAAAACTATCAGAGTGCTGGGAGAAACTTGAAGCAAAGCAGCAGGGAAAACAATTTGCTTGGAAATCCCTTCATAATCCATGATATTTCTGACTTCTCAGTTTACCAATTATGTGGATTCTGATGAGAATTAGTTATGGATTTGTGATCTTTATCCAGCACATAATTCAGTCTTCCCAAGGGTTAAAGTCTTGGGAACAGAAACATTCAGAAACATTTGGTGCAGAACATAATCACCACTCAGCAGATTTCCTTGGGTGGAGCAAGGGACAGTAACCCACCCAGAGCACACAAGCTTTCCCTTGTTTCACAGCCACGCTTTTCACCTTGGTCTGCTGAAGCCAAACCTATCCTTTGCTCTTTTAGCACTAAAGGGGCCTCCCTCAGCCTTTCACAGCATATGGTGTGCTCAGCTCATCAGCCTCTCTGCCCTGTAACACTGAAGTACTGACAGGAGAGCGGCTACAAACATCCTCCTAAGCCATGGGCACACCAGGACTCTGATATTCTGGAGAAGCATCTGCTGCACAGCATAAAATCCCACCTTTAGCTATACATAAAAGGGCTAGATAGATATCTTATAGAATGTTGTTAAAGGTGCCACAGGTATTCTTTTTAGAAGTTTATGTAAGGACAAGAGGAGATCTCCCCTTCAAAACACACTCTTACTTAACCACAGCAGGGCAGCAAGGCTCAGTACCTGCAGTACCTTGCAGGCTGTATCAATCCTACCTCATTAAAAAGATTACATGAGAACTCAGAATGAGGTCTTTTATAATAATTGCTTCCAGACAAAAATGTGACATTTTAGCATCTTAATTTGATGTAGAGCAATAGTGCTTTACTTTCAAATATTTCTACCAACTCTAAGACATTTTAAAAATTCTACTATATTTCTTTTATAAATAAACAACACAAATTCTCTCAAAATAAAAGTTGCCTACTTTATGGAAGTGTCACAAACAATGGCTATCAAAAAATAAACACATGAGATACAAAGCAGTAAGGAAGTATTGTTCCATGTGTAGATAAGGAAGAAAACGTAATGCAGTCCTGATAAAAACAATGCCCTGAACACCAACATTAGAACACACAATGTAGCCAGGCATTCTAACTTATTTCTTGTCAAAATGCACCTTTTCCAATGCAGTAAACAATTTTTATAGTAGGCAATTAGGAAAAAATATTTTTAAACCATCATCCAATTTTGAAACAAGTGCTGAGGTGAAGATGTCGTTCTTGTTTATGTGAGAATTTCAACAGGTTATTACTAATTTAATGCATGATAGAGATTTTCCTTCCTTTTCCAAAGTTAAAAATAAAAATCAGCTATGGACATTGTTTAATTTTACCTCTAGGGCTAATTTAAAATGGCTGAACACCTGACTGCTAAATCACTATCTATGAAGGAGAACAGCACAGACAAGAATGACAAGAGTACCGCAACACTGAATGACTGAGTACAATAAATTGTAGCCTCATGCAGTAAAATTATACTCTTTCAGCAAGGGTAAAAGGGTGAAGATAAATAAAAGAACCACTTAATTTCTCAATTTGCAACTTTGACAATTAAAAAAAAATAATAGGAAAAGCAGGTGCTTCAATTATTGCACATCATCCACAATGTCCACCGTATTTTTCTTCTCCAGAAATGTATAGTACTGGACAAGAAATAAGTATTGTGCTGGATAAGATTTTTTTGGGTAACAGAAGTAAATAAACAACAGGAACTTCTACTTATTATCGCTACTTCTGAATTGAATTTCAACTTTTGCCAAGCCCCAATCCTTCCCCACTATCACCCAGTAAAGTGATAGTTTGGTAAGCACAAACTATGACAGCCATTACCAAGAAGCACAAAACAAAGGCAGAAATGACAGAGCACAAAAATGAGACACATTATATGTAATAAAAGAAAATATCTACAGCAACATTTCCCATCCTAGTGCTTATCTTTAGAGCCCCAAGGACTTTTCCTGGCTTTTCCTCATGAATGCTCATCCAGTAGTAATGAAAGATTACTTACATGAAGTACTCTAACTGGGTCAGACCTGGGAGAGGCTGTCACAGTTTCACACCTAAACCCACCCTTCACCCCATGCTTAGTTTAAATATTTACCTACAAATAGTACTACAAAGCACTCCTGAGGCCTCCATCACTTTTTCCAACGCTCTACCATATCTAGACAGGATAGTTTTTAAAGAAGGGAGACTGTGGAATTAATTACCTGGCATTATCAGCAGTGCCTTTACCAGGTGGTGCACAGAGTAAGCCACACTCATCAATCCCTTCTTTTAAACTGAAGATTCACAGCAAAGTACTGTGATTACCTTTAAAGAGCAATGAAGCCACTAAAAATTGCACTGATATTTAACTCAGCTAAACAACATACTACAACAAAGAAAATTATTCTAAGTGAAGCACTGTGGTTTGGGAAAGAAAATGATAATTGAAATCAGTCAGAAATACATGATCAGTATTTACAGCTACCAAGTTGGGCAGGATATGAAATGCTCTCTCAAGCATTTCTCTTTAATCTAATTTTTGCTTGTAGTCAGCCTTTGGATGTGAGATAACTCTCTTTTTAAACTCTAAGGCGTTACTAACATTTTTTAAAAGTATAATGCTGATCCTCACTGTGTGAAGGTCCTGTGTAAGATGGACTCCTCCATGAAATAAGTAGAGATTCCTTCACGCTCTGCAGTCCTACTCAAAAGTAGCACTAAAGCAAATTAGATACTATAATCATACAATAGATTATACAGAAGCAGAGTTAATACACTTCCTATTTCAATCTCTGTTTATATTGGTAGGCTGTGAATTGTTAAAATAAGCTTAGGGCTAATAAAGCAGCACCTTCATTGTCCTTTGAGTTACCAATCTCGAGTGCCTTACAAACACCAAAGTCATGTCAAACCACCTCCATTACTCCAAGCCAGCAATTCTTTGAACATTTGAGTAAGCACTGGTAGGTAAACAAGAAATCCACCTCACTGCTGCACACTTGTCTTTCCTGTTACAGTCTGGTCATTCCATAGGCAACACACACACCAAGCCAGAGAACAAGACATTATTTCTCACTCATTAGATAGCCTTAAATATTTCTTAAATACACAGAAGTATTTTTGGTCTTCATAAGAGAGAACAAACTAACTCAGAGATCATACACCCAGAACTGCAACGCTCGTGTTAGAACACACAGTGCCACAATCAATCAGATCTAGCAGACTCTTCCGTCCATTAACAAATCTTATTAGGGAAAAGAGTGTTCCCACAGAGAAATAAAGATCTGCCTGCAAAGATGCAACCACAGGGAAAAGACCAGACCTATCATCTGGTGAGCACTGGCTTTCCTTATAGTGCAAGAATGTTACCTCCTCTGGATAAACAAAAATGTTTCCTTTCTCTGGAATGACAAATCCCTTTGAAAATGTCAGATTACCTCATTGTAGTTTTAATTGCTATTGCTAATCAGGAAGAAAAGAAAGTACAGGAAACAAATATATTAGTACTGCGTATGTGGCCCATCTAACTTTTAAAAAAGCCTAACATGGTGCAGCATCATAAATTAAAGAACAGCCAGAATTCTGCCTTAAGAAGTCCTCCATATGAAGGAAATCAGAAGTTAAAATTTAACACCAAAGGAAGCAATACTATATTTTAATCTCTTTTTTTTCAATTGACAAAGACATTTTCTCAACCTTTCTAATTCTATCAAATTAAGCATTTCTCATTTTTGTTTTTATATTTACAGATAAAAACTGACAAGTCACTAAGTAAGATTTATTGCTTTCTTTCCTGTACCTGACTGCCTTTCCCAGTAGGGTAAGGAATGAATATTTCAGTGCAAAAGCAGAAAACGAGAGCAGAAAAATGAACAGGGACAGGCCGCTTTCCTGCTCTTCAGAACACTGAATAGAAATCCTCTCCGCATAGCAAATGTTGATTTGGGTTCAAAGGGATCTGCTAACAAAAAAGAACTCTCTCACAACAACTTGCTCCAATACCTTCTTTACTAAAAGACAATCCAGGATTTTTTCTGTATTTGCCTTTGTTTTATTTTTACAATGAAAGATCAGAAATGCTACAAAAATTGTGGTACTTCATCTGACATAACAGAATACTTGAAATATTGTAAGCTGAATTCTGCTACTACCTGCAATACCAACTGATACCACACCTAAGTGCCATATTATTTGAAACCATTTCCTATAACACATTTTCAGTGTTTATGACAGCTGGATAAGTTACCCAGATGCTGGCATTAATTCATCAGCAAGTAGTACTTTTACAATTACTGTCACCTTGACACTAGCAGGTGGCTGTGAAGCTTTATTTTATTCAGTCCTCACTTCCAGCTGAGTTCAAGTGATTTATGAATATTCTGTGCTAAAAGGTGAGGAGACAATTAATAACATTCCTGGAAACAAGCATTGTAATGAGTCACATCAGTGTGATCATCAGTGCCAACAGAGGAAGCCAAATGGCCTTCAAAGAGGACTTTCACAGCTGTAGAAGTATTTTGGTACATCTAGATCCACAAGTGACCAATTCACTAGCTCTGGGCCAGCCCCTGTCCTGCTGGACTTGAGCATGTGAAGTGTCACATCAACACAATCCTTCCCAACATCTGCCATCATACAGTGCTAGAAGGTGCTAAAAGACAAATGGTTTTCAGCAGAGACTGCCTGGAAAATACAGATCCTGTGGTAAAAGAGGGCTTCCTATCCCAGTCTAAGGCTGGAACAACCACAGGGTAGCATTTATGATGAGACTCTGGTACACAAATCCAGAGCTTCAATTTGACACCTGTGCCAGCATCAGAGCAGGCATCAGAGAACACAAATCTTGTGAAAGCTCTTGGAATCCAAGATAACATGGGAATTCAGGAAGGTGTACAGAAGTTTCCAGCTTTTGAAAACAGTGATTGTAGAAATATGCAAATAACTTACTGGAGAGATTCGGGCAGCTTGTGGTATCTGTGAGCAACCACTCACCTGCAAACTGCTAGAATAGCACATGTCTTTTTCACAGTTTGAGGAAGTAACAAACATGAATAAGCTTTTAGATTTGTGCTGCCCTTTCCAGAATTCTCCAGTATGCTGGTCACCAGCTTGTAGAAGAAAGTTCACTTTAAAATCTTGCTTATTGCATACATTAGATTAGATGTTTAAAAAAAGAAAAAAAAAGAAAAGAATTAATAAAATCCCTCCTTTTATTCAATTAGCCTTTTTTTGTTATGGTTTCACTGACAGCAAGAAAATTAATTTTCTTTCCTAGCTGACTACTGTACCAAAGAAGTCACATAGTACCATGAAGAGTATCCCCTCTGTGGAAAAGATTGTAGAGAACTTAATCAAATGGAAGTAACTGGATTAGTGAGAGATTTCCAGATTTCATTCAAGTGCATATAGCAAAAAGCACAAATCCCCTCAAGTTATCAGCAGCAGCTAACATATGTAATTACTTCAGTTATTTTTTAACTAAAGAATTTTTAGTAGATATACTGTGTTTGAAAATATTCTTTTAGGAAGGCCAGTAATAAATGGTACAAACTGTCATAAAGAGTGCAAGGCATAAACCAAAAAATAGTAATGTACAATAAGTTTTCCCTATGTGACTTGCACTTTAAAACTTTAAAATGAAGACAGGAATTGCTAGATAACTGCAGAATTAAAAAAAAAAAATCATAAAGGAAGACTTTGTTCCTGTTATATTTGGTTATTTTCTTTTGTACTATTCATGTGTATTAAGGATTGCTTACACAGACAAACTCCAAGAACTATTTAAGAAGAAGAACTTTTAGACCGCAAGAGAAAAAGCAACTGCTCATTTATCTAGTAATGTCAAAAAGCATAAGTTTTTTTAAAGCTTATGTATACTGAACAATTAGAAGCTTAGCTACAACCCACTAGCACTGGAAAGCTTATGAAGCAACCATTTAATAATATCCCTGCTGCAGTAATTCAAGAAAAGGCGGTGATGAATGCAGTAAACAAACCGCAATGATTGCCTGTAATAACAAAAGGAATTTGTTACTTACAAAAGCCTTTGAGAATTCCTCACCCCAGACTCAGGGCAGCTTTAATTTTTCAAGAGGTGTGATAAGCAGCATGCACAAAGAGTAAGGAGCTGGATTTACTGCACATGTACAGATTAACTGAGCACTGACAACTGGCTCCTGAGGCCCAAAATACAGGTAACAAGACTCACACCTGCACAAACTGTGCTCAAATCTTAAGACTCTGAAATACCACACCACGCCAATACATAAATTATGAAACATCTCAGTGTCAGCAAATCAGTGTCAAAGATTTGGGATGCTAACCCTGTGTCCTATCAGCAATAGAAAGCCTGGAGCTGCAGGTCTCCAGTCAAATAAAGCATTTGTTTCAAGCAAGGACAGATGGCAAGCTAGCAGGCATTAAAAGTGTCAGCAGCCATGATGGAGGACTGAGCCCATAACTAAGAGCTAGTGGAAGTTTTAAATCTCTGTTTTTACACAATACCCACATAAGAGAAACAGGATTTTAACCTGCTCTATATGAATTAACACCATGGTATGTCCTGCTTTGAACAACAGGCAGCTGGAAGAGACATGATACAACTGTACAACTGAAGTATTAACAGACATTAGCATGAAAAAACTCCTTCCCAAGGCCCCTCTGTCCCCAGCAAAATAAGCCCTCTCCAACCTGTGGAAGTCCAATATTCATGTGTTTGGATACTGGTGAGAGGCACTGGCAGCCCTAGAAGCAACTCGTAGACTAACACCAGGCAAGGATGCCCAGGTTACAGAATATGTCACGTATTTAGTAGTCAGGTCTTCTACAGTTCAGGAAGATGACACATGCATTTCAAAATGTACTGGATGTAAGTGAATGCAACTGAAATTAAAAATACGGCACATACAATGGAAACTCATTATATTTTGAAGCGATACAGAAAACATCTGGATGCAGTCTTAAGAGGTCGGTGTTTTTCCTGATTAAGGAAACAGCTGCCTTAGTAAAATTACTCATATCCAGCAGTAACGAAGAGTATCTTTTAGCTCAATTCTTCTGTTAAGCCACAAGCATCTGCTTCCTAATTTTCTTTTTATTTAATCTTGTGTACCCAGCCCAAGTGCTGTAACAACAAATTTAAATAGCTGCCTCATTTTATATCTTGCAAGCTATCATGACTAAACAAAGAACAGCATTTTGCATATGAAACTTTCCTTTCAAGCAGGTGACCATTGAGAGGTGATTTGCAACACCATCTGTGTGAAAGCAGGGGGTGGGGTGGAGGAGCCTAATAAACTGCATGGAGAATCAATAATTACATCCTCAATGCAGCATAAAGTGCTTTCAGAAGATTCATTCCTAGGCTTGTAAATTTGACTGTATATTTTAATTCCAATACCATTAAGTGATTTAGAGTGATGCCTTCACTCTAAACTACACTCCTAGACCACGGTGGCAGGCACAGAAAAGGCTAAAATCACTCTGTGTACATAAAGGGAATTCTATTTTCTTTTTAATGGTAACTCAGCAGCAAATGGGGAGCGGTTTTGTTTCAGCCAGTGTTATGTGATACTTGTAAATTTCTTCCAGGCATTAATAGCAAGAGTTTTAAATGATGGTTATCAAATATACAAGTATAACAACGTGAACAGGATACCAAGGATGCCTACTTTAAATGTTCTTCCATTAATTTCTTTTCCTAACTTCATTTACTCTAATATTTTACTCCAACACCAGAACAGCAGCTTAGTGAAATTACTCTCATCAGTTTGAATCAAAAAGGTCCTTGGACAAAAGGGCCCAAGACTCAGGATCTCCATTTTCTGCCATTTCCCAACCAGTAACAAACCTGAGCAGCTCACTGAGAAAAGTAACTACTCCTTGTATTTGCTCTGCTTCCCCTCGAAAAGATGGTCTTCCTCAAAGACTACACAGTGACACCATCACAAGTATTTTAAGTTAGTTAGTTGTATCATTCGAGGCCTGTCCTCAAATGGTTAAAATCTACACCGATGGTGTCCTGAGCTGAAGCAGCACAGAGTAGCAGTACTGCAGCCAGCTCAGGGTTTGCTCTTTCTGGAGTTACTCCCACTGCTCTACAGCAACTGTGCTGGGTCTGCAGTGCTAGTGCAGTAGCAGTAAGGAAGAAAAACTTTCCTTTTCCCTGTTGTTTTCATGCAAAGTGCTCCAGATAGACAAGGGCTGTGTTTTTATGAAGCTGTGAGTGAAAGGTCACAGAAGCATGGTTGAGGTTGGAAGAGACCTGTGTGGAGGGAGCTCTGCAGGTCATCTGGTCCAGCTGTGCTGCTCAGGCAGGGCCACCTGCAGCCTGCTGCCCAGGAACAGGAACGTGCAGAGAGAGCTTTTGAGTATCTCTGGGCAGTCACTGCAAATCACTGCAGTGCCCAGTCATCCTCCCATAAAAATGTCTTTCTTGATGTTCAAAGGGAACCTCTCGTGTTTCAGTTTCTGCTCCAAGTTTTATATAAATGTTATATGTGTATTTTGGCACAGCATTAGGACATGGACAGGGCACTGTCAAGGTACAGGCCTAAGTGACTATTGTCTAAGCTCTATCTTCAGTGAACACTGAAACAAGGTATTTATCAAGAGTCTGGTGAGGCAGTAGTGCCTTGATTTAGAATGAAGCAAGCAGTAAACTTGTAATAATAGCAACAATAAGGACAAGTAATAACTACTGAACTACATGTAATGCAGGTTATGAAAGGATTAGCACAAGGAGCAAGGTATGATGAGAATCCAAACTGACAATTTTGAATACTGAAGTTTTAAAAACAAGCCATGATTTTAGGCACAGAATTACAGAGTTCCATGCTTTACACAGTCTTCATTAAGCACAAAAGCCTAAGGAGTTAATTTGCATTACTCTAATGTCCTTTGCTACACACCCTGTGCTCCTCTTCATGCACAGGCAATTCCACATTCCACTGCCCATTAGTTTGGTATGTTCCTGGATACAAGGAGAATAAATGAAACACTATTTTAGAGTGTCTCTTATACTCTTTATACGCACATATAAAATAAAATGAGTATTCACTCAATTAGTATATTTAAGGCTGTCCCATGTTTAAACAGTAAAGTGCTTCTTATAATCCTTATACTATGATTGAAGTCAACACAGGAATTTCCAGATTTTGTGATCACAGATACTGGAAGAAAGTAGAATGCTCACAAGTACAAAGAGTGCCAACAGTCCTTCTGTTAGATCTACAGCATGGATCACTTATGAACAAGCCATTGGCTCATAAAACTCTCTCACTGAGCTTTCTCTAACACCAGCAGCTACAGACTACTTCTGTCTCACTTATACAGAAATATGGGAAAGAAATCAACTCTTTTAGCTGTTTCAGCCCTCAGGTTTCAGTGGATTCTCAGATTACAAATAAACTTGTTTTGGTAAATTCCATTAAAAACAATAGGATTGAGAACAGGCCATTTAGGTAAGTGCAGCCTGGATTTGCAACCATGTGAACAGCTGAGCCTGACCCCGTGACAGGTGAGTTTGTAACACCAGCAGTTGCACTGATGCATTCATAAATTGTTATTTTTCAAGGGGAGGGACAGGTTAAAATTTAGCATACTCTGCAGGTTCCTTTCCCCACAACACCTCTGACACACCGCTCTAGATGGCTTTTTATATAAGTAATGTAACAAAAATCTTCCTCTATACAGCAGGAAAAAAAGATGATGGTTTCCTAACTCAGTGCTTTCTTTCTTTCTTATTGCTGAGATTTCTCTGACAGACAATAGTCATTGAATTGTCTGATGAATAATGGACAGGATCAAAACAAGCCCGAATAAAGTGCTTGTATATTTTCCTTAAATTAAATATAAGAGATGTGAACTCTTGTAGTTCTTTTTATGTAAGCCAAACAGGAGGCTTCAAGAGAGAACTATGATTTAAGAAGCTGCTTTTATGTTGTAAGTTAAATCATCAGGCAGACTAATTCAATTCCTTTCTGTTTACTGTAAGACTATTTCTCTTACTGGACAAGCCATAAAACTAAAGTGACTAAAATATAAGGAGGCAAGCAGACATTTCCAATTCTTAAAGATTCAGAAACAAGTCCTCTGACTGAGCAGCAGAGTTGCCAGCATGTCAAATTTATGAGCAATTCAATTGCTTCTCTGAATTTCCTGCAGTTAAAACTTTTACAGCTAAACCTCAAAACCATTCCTGTAATTAAACAACCATAAATTGTACTCTCTAAAGATTAACACTATTTTTGAATGCAGCACATATTTGAAAGAAATCAGGGTTGGAAGTATTCCTAAAGACTTCAAGTATGCATATTAGTATGTGTACATTGCTTTCCATGCCCCCACTTGAAGCATGAGAATAAAAAAAAAGGCATGACAACCATGTAAACTGTCTCCATTTTTAACAAAACTCATTACTTGGCTGTAGTGCTTCATTTTACTCTTTAACTGAACACTTCACATAGCCACTTCTAGAGAGAAGGCCTTTCAGGCTTCACAAATTATTTTTACATTTAATAGCATGTAAGTTAAAACATCGGAGTACCTTAACTGTAATTTCAAGTTGGAACAAGATATAGAAAAATTCTGCAGAGTATGATTTAGAAAAAGGGCATCTTAGTCACTAGCTCCACTCATTTAATTCTATTACCAACTGTCACAGTCTATCAAGAAAAAAAATATGGCCCAGTAAGTTCTTCTTGTTATCTCAGTAAATCTTTACTTTTGACCTTGGGTCAGTTAATAACCATGTTAACTTAAGACTGACCCTCTGAGCAAATCAGAAAAGCTGATGGCATTTAACATTGAACTAATTCTGCTCAGGCATGCTGAGAACCACCACTGTAGTTTCCTGCAGCAGTGTGGCAATGATGACCCAAAGCATTACAGCAGTTGTAAATCTTGCCTAGAATCAGGAAGATTATTTATTCTTCCCTCTAGAATATAAATGGAAATAAAAGCAACTCTAGAAAGAAAAGGCTGAGCACAGACTGAACCATGTTTGTAAGAGATACCCTGCAAGCAGCAAATGCTGATGAGAAGGTTTCAGTTATTCACTAGTTTTGCATGATAAAAGGAAAAGGATTGAAATTGTCTGTGTACTATGAATAGTGTTTTTAAGAACAAGTTGGGGAAAATAGCATCCTTTAAGAAACGGCATTGTAAGCTGCTGACTTTGTTCTGCAGCTGTTAGTTTGAAGAAAACAACAAAAAAAGAGTTTGTAAAGAAAAATGGAAGGGAGTAACTTCATAGCATATCCTTTTCACATGATGATCCTTAGGATCTATTGGACTGTAAAATTATCTAGTCATGCTTGAAAAAATTAAGGACAACTTGGCCCCCAAGGGACAACACAACTTTAAAGCAATAACAGGACTGAACCAGCTTCCAAAAACAACTAGTATGGTTATTTTGCTTAGCCTGCAAAAGCAGATGATTGCCTAAAGACTGAAGAAAAGAAAAAAACCAGACACATCTAGTTCTTCAGATGAACTAGTTACAGAGTATTTTTGGTAGTTCAATGCACTTGAAACATCAGAAACACTGGAACTAGCCAGAAAGAAGACAGCTCTTTGTTAATTGAAGGTTGACTCTACTCCAGTAACGCTGCTACTGGAGTGATCTTCCTTGTTTGCTTTAGAGTTATGTCAGTTTACATTAGGTTTGGATGTTAAAACAAGCTTTTGAGCCTTCATGTAGCTGAATGACGAGTCCCCTCATACTGTACTGTTTTAATTAGCTATTATTTGAAGGAGTTCATCAGGCTTGGGTGGTTAAGGTAAGCAATTAAAGATGTTGAGTAAAGAATATCAGAGATAAACACATAAAACAAAATCCAAGTTCTTCAGAATATTTTACTATCTCCTGACCTCTCATGTATCTTTTGCTTTACTAGGAAATTAAATAGTCAGATGGTTGACCAGCTAACACCTATGGGAATATAAAAGCTTGTATATGTGTTGACAAAAGACTTGCAATGTAAACAGTGAGCTAAGAAACTGAATCTGCTGTTTAACTACATCGTAAATTATTTTTTCTTGAGGAAAACAAGCAAGATTTGTACGAGACACTGGCACTATGTACCACTCTTCTTTGTCAGCTTTCAAATCTTCATGTTCATCCTCTTCTCAGTTTTTGGCTTAAGATAAGTTTGCAGTTTGCCCAATTCTATGCACTTAGCCTTGGGCAAAATGAGCCCTTACATTTACTGATTGGAAGAAAACAAAGATTTGTCTTTCAAATGCTTCATGACAGCTCTGTTTAGGGGGAATCACCTGCCAAAACCACAAATTCCCATTGGCATCTATCATGCTGGAAGTGGCACAGGAATTTTCATGTGAACATCTTTTCCAAATTCCTTCTCAATCCTTTGCACATAGGGTGGAAATACAGTCTGAGTATGGCAAAGGCAAGCTTTTGGCACAGATGATAAAGGAACTGGACTCATTTACCAACCACAACATCTATCAACATTATTCAACTGTTGCATTTTTACAAAGAAAATGGCAAACAAATCATGTGGCTTCCTGCAGTTTTTGAAAGATGTGGGAGAAACTTACTCATCTTACAAATCTTTCAGATTTCTGTTGCCTGAAAATAACAAACAATTGATCCTGCCAAAAACCAAATCCACACAACAATTAGCATTCACCATAAATTGATCCCAACAGTTGGTGCTAACTTAAAGCAAATGAGCCTTGTTTGTATCTGTTTCATGTCTGAACTGCTGAGCAAGATGTGCTGCAAATGCAAAGGAGACTTTTATCTGTTTCTTCTGCAGCAAGGATACCATTACCTCTACCTGTTGTTGATGATATGAAGAACATGCAAGAGCAGCAACAATGCCTGCCTGCTTCTGATTTCAGGCATTCAATTTTCTCAATGATCTTCAGTTAGCTTGAAGCAGCAGAATTGGTAGGTGGCACAAAGTGGTGTTTTGTATTGAATTTCTAATCTGATCCTTCAAAGAGCAAATTGGATAAGAAACTCCCCAAATTTCATCATACATTTCTGTTCACTCAAATTGTATTTAAAATACTAAGAATTAATTATTGCCTACATATTTTTTACCAGATGTAATTTCAATTTTTGAAAAGAGATATGAAAGTAGAAAGATTCTTTGCTAAAGTCAGCTTTGGGAATCTGATGGAATGCCTTCACAGCTGCCAACAGAATCAAAAACATGGTAATCTTCTGTTGGATGGTTTATGCTTTTATCTTTTCTAAACTAGTAAGAGAAGGATGTTATCACCTACTTAACTCCCCACTTAATGAAAAATAACCTCAGACTCAGTCTATGGAGACAAAGCACAAAATGGAATCTCACAAACACTAGATGAAGAAATGAAGAGTTACTACACATCCAGAATAAAATATTTTCATATGTCCTTTTTTTGGAAAAAGTCAGTACAATGATTCAATAAAATCTATTACTTATCACCTAATTGAACTTTCATACCATATCCACAGAGAGAATATAATTCCCAAATACTTTACATAGCTCAGAATTTAAGCAGTATAAATTAATGCTGATCTATTCCCATTGTCAGCAGCGAGATATTTTTATGTTGCTTTCATTTGCAGAAAGAAGTAAAATTCCAGGCTGTAATATTATACATAAGGATTGTTATTTAGATATGAATTGTATATTTGCAACGATCTAAATGCTGCTTGTAAATGGCTCCACGGAACCCTGTTTCTAACCATATGTTGTACATTTTCTATTAAATCTGCAGAACAACTCCACCACCTCTTCAGGCAGCATGTTTTTACTCTACTTTTACTCTTCTTGATTATTGCATCTGCAGTTTGTGTTGCAGAGTGACAGAACTGGAAACTGAGATAAAAGAGAGAAATATCTTGGAAACAACTTCTTTGCAGGTGCCTGGTGATTCTGGACAGAGTGTTAACAGCATGTAATTTCTTCTGTACAGCATATTAACCCACATGCAAAGAATTCTTCTTTAGGGTCTATCTAGAGCTGCTGCTGCTGCTCAAAAGGAAAGCACTCACACTACAATTTCTGATAGACATTCTCTCTCCAACTGTTCTGTAGAACCAGAATGAAGTGAAACTGCAGGAGCTAGTTGAAAGCCAAATCCTCAGAAGAAACAAACAGCTCCCTCTCAGCTGCTTGAATTCTACTTAATAACATAGCTCATGAACTTGTGTCAAATATACCAACTGTTACAATCACAATCTGGTATTTCTTAGGTCTCATTATCATCAATTCTCCTTTCTACCAATCAGCCTACAGTAGTGTAGAGGTGAGGAGCGATTTCAGTTAAAATTAATGCAATAAGTAGTGAACTTTTTGGTTATTTCCAAAGTCAACATACGAATGCAAAAACAGGTCAAAGAAGTTTACCATGGAACACTGCAATTTTTTTTATTCTTTGGAGAAAACTCCCCAAACTCTTTCCTGCTACGCAAAAGAGAAACCATTAAAAGTGAGAAACGTAAGTTATGTACAGGCTGGAGTTCTAAACTGATGTTTCTCAGACCAAAATCAGCACTCTGACTCCTGGTTTGAGAGTAGGCTTAGCTATGGCAGCTGCAGCAGGCTGTCACCACAGCTTCTCAGTCCCCTGCTGTGGGCATTCACACTGATAGACAAACAAAATGATGACAGACAAACAAAAGCAAAACATACCCACTGCTGGACTCCAGCAGACAGCAATTCACTGAATTAAGGCAAATTGCCACTATTCCCACTTTGCATTAGCAGAACAGCCTGAGGGCCCTATTCTGAGGCACAAAAACTGTTGGTGATGGCAGCTGATTGTGCTCCTGGTGGTGGTGCCTGATTGTGGTACAGGGGCAGAGTCTCTCTCCATCAGGCTTCAGGTACTCAGAGCCCACAAACAGCTCCCTGCCAATGTATACGTGGGTGGTATTGGTAACTCCACAGCAGAGGGGGAAGAGGAGGAAAATCTAGAAGCAACATTTTAATTAAGTGCAAGACTGGAAATCCACATCTCTGTTACGGTTCTTCCAGTCTTCCTCGGAATTAAGTGTGGGTGGGGCCAGCTTGAGCAGCACGGTTGCACAGAGCAGCTGAGCAAGTAGAACTGGGAGAAAGGCACAGAAGTATCAGGAATGAGAAAACTTTTGGAGTAAAGGGAACCTATTTGAGAGAGATGGGTTTCATCAACAGTGACAGTGTAATTGCACTGCAGGAACTTAAGAGACAGAAATAGAAGACTGAAGGGCAGTCTGCTTGCAACAGCAGAACAGTCTACATAAAAGAAAATCTTAGGAGTCAAGGTTATCTACAGAATGTGAGTCCACAGGGATTCTGCAGTACATTTTGATGCAGCTAGCACAGAAAGTGAACAGCATTAGATTTATTAAAGGTGGTGAAGAGACTGAAATAGTAATGGAGATTACAGACTGTGATTGTGGGAAACAGAGGAGATTTTAAATCCTTCCCTGTCCCTGAGTAGGCTGTTAAGTGCTACATCAGAGCTGATATAAACCTTGCTTTTATACACTGTAATGACAGCTTTCTGCAGAAATTCAGAGTCTATAGTAGAAAAAGTAGCTCTTAACTTAGTTTGACATATTACTGTCTAACTGGGGCCACATGCCCCAATTCAACATGCTGTTTCAAACAAAAGGTTCACTTCAGTAATGTTTAAGTTTGGAAAGAGAAACAAGATGACCAGCTGAAATGAACTTAGAAAGAAACAGCCAGATGGTTAAATTGCTTGGAGATGATTTGGAGAATAAAAGGCGAAGTTCAGAGTCCAAAATTCTCAAATCAAAAGTCTCAGATGACTTCTACCTTCTTTTGTTATGACTGTAAAGAAGGTAATTAAAACTGTATTGAGTCCAAGTAAGGAATACAGAAACTGCTAATGCTTGACAAGTTAAATGAAAACTCTTAAGTCAGGCTGAATGGAATTTTTGAAGAAAATGTATTTAAAGTTCGGAAAAAAAAAAAGAGAAACCTGAGGCCTGCTAGAGATCCAGGAGAAATAATAAGAGATATCTGTTTAAAAGAGCATAGTGCATGAACTAAAGCCATTGCCAAAAGATAAACTTGCTGCTGTGTTTGGTCTTGAAGAGCCTAGGCATGTTCCCATGCAGGAAAGTTCTTCAAAGAACAAGCTTAGCGGACTGTGGCAATATTGAGGCTGGACTACATCTCTTGAGGTCACTTCCAAGTTGAATGGCTCCAGGATTCAATGAAATACCAAGTTAAAAAATCAAAAATGTATAAAAATGAAAGAGAGCATAAAGATCATTTCAGAGCTCTACAGGAACTAAAACATGACACCAGTGAAACACTGATGTATTGCTTCAAAGTGGCAGCAGATGGATGGCAGGTAGGAAACAGGACCCAAATCTGGAAACAGGACTGCAGAAAACTACAGGCAATTGAAGTCTTCTGGTTTGTACCACACAGGGAATTCTACTGCCAGTTGTGAAGATGATTAAGGAGGAGTTAAGTGGCATTCACAGAGAAGTGATCAAGCTGATACAGCATGCCTGGAGTTTCAAACAGCATTAGAAATCAAGCTTCCAAGACATAAAAGGAAAAGTCCTCTTGTTAAGTAGTGTCAAGTTAAGTGAGAGGAAGTAGGAGATAAAACATGTGGTCAATGCTCACACCGGTGAGCTAAGATCCCTGAGGCATACACACTGGAACTTTATCACAATTTGCAGGAAAGGCCAATACCTTTGTATAGGTGACAAACTTCATTCTCCTACCATTCAAGACTGCTAAATGATGGATTTTTATTTTTTTTTTTGTATTCATGGAATTCAAATATTCTCTCTGAAGAGATTCCTCTACAAGAGAGAGAGAGGCAGAAGGAATAGCTACAGCTAAATTCTGCAAAATGTCTCAGCACTATATGAAGTCAGCAATCTTCTGTGGTCAGCCTGGCAAAGGCAGTTCTAGATCAATAGCATCTGCATCATTATTTCATGCCTGCTCCTCATTAGTAAGACACCACTGTAATCACTGAGGGATGGTGGTTTACAGTGAGCAATGATTAGGTCTGTCTGAAGTCAGACTGGAAGCCAAGATGAAGTGAGGTTGAACAGTGGCACTGTAACTCCAACACTAAATGCAGATATAAAGTAATTATGTATGTCATAACTTTTTTCCCCGCTTTTTTTTAAAACTTCTATTTAATAGCTGGTAGAGAGTAACAGATGAAACTCTAAGTCCAACACTTATCATCATGAAGAACAGGTTGGGTTTTTGTCTTTTTTTTTTTTTTTTTTGGGGTATATTTTGT